>MU695999.1:2959-47524 GCA_026770625.1 Nicotiana glauca | reverse complement strand
TAATTAGCACACAATTAATCCAATATCAATTTAAGAAATTAACAAACCTAAAATAAAAAATTAAAAATCAAACCAAACAAATCAAAAATTATTTATGGTTTTTTTGGTATTTTCGTACAAGCCTAATTGCTAATTAATCCTAAAAATAAGTAGAAATTCAATCCTAAATGCTCATGTAGTAATTTTGTATTTTCTATGAATTATCATTAATAATGCACACAAAAAATGCAAACGAAACACAAAATCATGCAACTAATTCCTAAAAATTCAAATAATAAAAGAAAAATCCTAATTTTAATGAATTCTATAGGAGTAATTTAGGCGAGGCAAAAATCACGTGCTCACAGCTGCCCCTCTTTGCTCGGAGACACGAAGGGTTTTCGGGCAAAGATAAATGAGCAATCATGAGAGATTTTTGCCTGCTTGACACTGCATGAGAAAATTTTTGAAAACCGTTTGATCGAACCCTGCTTCAAAGGTTGCCTACATATCCTTGGCTATAAAGGAATCAGGTCAGTGTAGTTCTGGAAGGTTTGGTAGCTGGGACTACCAGGAGCTGTGATTTCACTGCTGTTGCTGCTGCTACTACTTGATGACCTCCTTATTACACCAAAAGGAAAATCAAAGCTAAGCTAGCTATGCCTAGCAACTATGAGTTACAAGATTCCTATCTATAATTCTCTTGAAACTTGATCTTGAGTCTTAGCTGATTTTGCTGTGGACAACGATCTGAATCTTGATGCTCGTAAGTTGTAGGTGTTGTTTTTTTGTGCAGCACTGAGTCAAAATGGGATCGGCGGAACTTGTGACTTCAATCAAATTTGAGCAATCTGCACCTTTGTTTGCTTTCAACATTTGAGTTCATCTCTTTTTGTTCTTTTCTTCCTTTCTTTATTCTGGATTGAGACTCACTTCGTAGGTCATCTCGAACCCCAGTGCCTCGATGTCAAACCTGCTTAAGATACCAAAACAAACAAACGAATAAAATTTTTCTTGCCAGGGAGATCCACGGGTTATGCCGGGATGGAAAGAAAAAGGCTCCTTGAGTTTTGCAAGGGAGATCCATGGGTTATGCCGGGATGGAAAGAAAAATGCTGCTTGGATTATGCCAGGGAGATCCACGGGTAATGCTGGGATGGAAAGAAAAAATCTCCTTGCGTTATGCCAGGGAGATCCACAGGTAATGCCGGGATGTAAAGAAAAAAGCTCCTTAGGTTATGCAAGGGAGATCCACGGGTTATGCTGGGATGGAAAGAAAAAAGCTCCTTGGGTTATGCCAGGGAGATCCACGGGTTATGCCGAGATAGAAAGAAAAAAGCTCCTTGGGTTACGCTAGGGAGATCCACGGGTTATGCCGGGATGGAAAGAAAAAAGCTCCTTGGATTATGCCAGGGAGATCCACCGATTAAGCCGGGATGGAAAGAAAAAAGCTCCTTGGGTTATGCCAGGGAGATCCACGGGTAATGCCTGGATGGAAAGAAAAAAGCTCCTTGGGTTATGCCAGGGAGATCCACGGGTTATGCCAGGATGGAAAGAAAAAATCTCATTGGGTTATACCAGGGAGTTCCACGGGTTATGCCGGGATGGAAAGAAAAAAAAAGCTCCTTGGGTTATGCCAGGGAGATCCACGGGTTATGCCGGGATGGAAAGAAAAGAAAGCTCCTTGGGTTATGCCTGGGAGATCCACGGGTTATGCTGGGATGGAAAGAAAAATGTTCCTTGGATGATGCCAGGGAGATCCACGGGTTATGCCGGGATGGAATGAAAAAAGCTCCTTGGGTTATGCTAGGGAGATCCACGGGTAATGCCGGGATGGAAAGAAAAAAGCTCCTTGGGTTATGCCAGGGAGATCCATAGGTTATGCCGGGATGGAAAGAAAAAAGCTCCTTGGGTTATGCCAGGGAGATCCGCGGGTTATTCCGAGATAGAAAGAAAAAAGCTCCTTGGGTTATGCCAGGGAGATCCACGGGTTATGCCGGGATGGAAAGAAAAAAAAGCTCCTTGGGTTATGCCAGGGAGATCCACGGGTTATGCCGGAATTTGAAAGAAAAAAGTTCCCTGGGTTATGCCAAGGAGATCCACGGGTTATGCTGGGATTGAAAGAAAAAAACTCCTTGTGTTATGCCAAGGAGATCCACGGGTTATGCCGGGATTGAAAGAAAAAAGCTCCTTGGGTTATGCATGGGAGATCCACGGGTTATGTCGGGATGAAAAGAAAAAAGCTCCTAGGGTTATGCTAGGGAGATCCGCGGGTTATGCCGGGATATCTAAGGAATAGGGGCCCTATGCTACCATGATTTTTTTCTTTTGGGATTTTTATTTTCACTTCTTTTTCTTCTTCTTTATTTATTCTTATTTTCTTCCTTTTATTTAGTAAAACGCATGAAAGAATTTGGGGGGAAAATTCCCTTTTTGGTCGGTTCCCTGCTGCAAAGCTGTTTCAGCGCTTCTGCATTTCTTTTCTCTTTTGGGTTGCACATGCTTCTTGCACGGTTGCTTTGAATTACACCTGTTTTAACTTTCAACAAAGAAAAATTTGTTAGTTTGAAACGGTGGTTGGTTTTGTGGCCTTGATCATCTCAATTTCTTGATCCCGGCCCAATGTCCATTGAGACCTTTCCTGCTTGTTGGTCTTGAGGGGGAATCTCTTTTCAAACTGACAGGACTCAACTTTAGGACTTCATGATGACTCGCCCGTATGGGCTCTGGCCTTTTCACTTTATTCTGCTCTTAGGACCTTTGCCTTTGACTTTCTTTCCTTTCCAATGTCTTTGCTTTGAAAGCATCAACCACCATGGTCGGTCGGGATTAGACTGACGCACCCGCTGAGGCTGGCTATTTTCTTTGGCTTTTGCCAGGCGGAGCCCTATAAAACCAGTCCTGCCACCTTTTCTTTGTAATAGCCGTGGAATCAGAGTTGAACCGAAAGGGATTCAAAGAAAAAGTATACAAAAGGCAAGCATATATGTTTAAAGAGAAGCGTCCCTTTCGGGGGAAAAGAAGGACTTATCTGGGGGGTGCATGCTGACTTCAAATGGACATGACATGCTTCTTGGACTGGATGCCTGACCCACACAAACTTTCCAGCTTCTTGTGAACCCATTGATCCGCATTTCAAAGCCAGGGAACCTTGCCAGGACTCTTTTAGTGATGAGATGTCTTCTTTTCGGCCGACAGCGCCCTTTGCGGGTTTTCGCTAATCGACCTCTCTTATTTCTCTTCTCACCATCGCCCGATAGTGCTCTTTATGAGTTTTCAGTAAGCGGACTCTCTCATTTTCAATTTCTCTACTCACCGTCCCCTTATGGTGCCCGAAGGTTTTCACCGATAAGACTCTCTTATTTTATTTCTCTCAATTTGAATTGCATCAGATTCCAACAATGATGTTTTTCACTTCCCCGCCTTTGCCAATTGATCGGAAGGACTTGAACAAGGTCTTTAGGTAAAAAGGATTTTGGGCAGAACTACAACTTTGGAACTGTTTTGGCAGGCTCATGGCTGAACCATTATATCATTTGCCCCAGTTTCCACTTTTGGGGGAATTGGGATTTTTGTTTCGGTGTGACTGAACCTCAGCGAGAGGCTACCTACGTATCCTTTCGGAATCAAGTCAAACGTAGTTCAGGGAAATAATTTTGTTTTTGTTTTTGTTTTTATTTTGTTTTTCTTTTCTTTTCTTTCCTTTCAATAGTACTCCCGAGTTCCAAAGAGGGTGATCAAAGAAGCGTAACTGGATCAAAGGGTTTACGAAGGATTGATAGTGTTTGGGTAGCGGGAAGAAAAGCCTTCGTCATCTCAATTGCACAAAAGCCATCGCCACAGGAAGCCTAGACATAGTACCTTTTTACTGCGTCTGCATTGACTGTTGATTCAGGATCATTTCCTTCAATGTCTCCTAGATACAGTGCTCATCTTGGAAATATCTTTCGGATTATGTATGGACCCTTCCAATTAGGAGCGAATTTTGCTTTTGCTTCCTGGTGATGAGGGAGGATGCGTCTTAACACAAGTTGTCCCACTTTAAAATTCCTGGGACGCACTTTCTTGTTATAAGCGCGGGCCATTCTTTGTTGGTACAACTGACCGTGAAAGATCGCGGCCATTCATTTTTCATCAATTAATGACAACTGCTCCAGCCGAGTCTTGACCCATTCACTATCCTCAATTTCTGCTTCAACAATTATCTGGAGCGAAGGGATTTCTACCTCTGCAGGTATGACAACCTTAGTTCTGTAGACCAATAAGTACGGGGTCGCTCCGACCGATATACGCATTGTGGTGCAATATCCAAGTAATGCAAAAGGCAACTTTTCATGCCATTGCCTGGAGCTTTGAATCATCTTTCTCAAAATCATCTTGATGTTCTTATTTGCTGCTTCGACGGCACCATTGGCTTTAGGACGATAAAGAGTAGTGTTTCTATGCGTTATCTTGAATTGTTCGTATACCTCTCCCATCAGAGGACTGTTCAAGTTCGAAGCATTGTCGGTAATGATAGTTGCAGGAATGCCAAAGCGGCAAAAGATTAGAGTGCACGAAGTCTACCACAACTTTCTTGGTAACTGACTTGAGTGTGATGGATTCAACCCATTTCGTGAAGTAATCAATTGCAACCAATATGAATCTATGTCCATTCGAAGCTTTCGACTCGATTGAGCCAATGACATCTATACCCCAGGCAACAAATGGCCAAGGTGCTGACATTGGATGAAGCTCTGTTGGAGGTGCATGAATCAAATCATTGTGCACCTAGCATTGATGGCATTTCCGAACAAAACTGAAGCAGTCCTTCTTCATGGTTATCCAGTAATACCCCGCTCGCAGGATTTCATTTGCCAAAACATACCCATTCATATGAGGTCCGCACGCCCCCGCGTATACTTCATGCATAATTCTTCCGACTCCCTCGGCATCAACACATCTTAGCAAATTGAGGTCCGGGGTCCTTTTATACAAGACATCACCACTCAAGAAGAAACCACTTGCATGTCGTCTAATGGTTCTCTTTTGATCTCCAGTGGCTTGCTCGGGGTATTCTTGTGTTTTCAGAAATCTTTTGATATCATGATACCATGGATGGGTGCTGGGTTCCGCCTCAACCGTGTTACAATAACCATGCCTTTCTTTGATTTGAATTTCCAGAGGATCAATATGGGCATTGCCTGGGTAAGGCAGCATCGAAGCCAGAGTGGCGAGTGCATCGGCTAGTTAATTGTGACACCAAGGCATGTACCTAAATTCTATCGACTTAAACCACTTGCTGAGATCTTCCACATGTTGCCGATAGGGAATGAGCTTAACATCTCGGGTCTCCCACTCTCCCTGGGATTGCCGGATAATCAGATCAGAATCCCCCATGATCACTAAATCTTCAACATCTTGGTCAATTGCCATATTCATGCCCATGACGCAGGCTTCATACTCAGCAGTATTGTTTGTGCAGAAGAATCGGAGCCTGGCTGTAGCTGGGTAATGCTGACCAGTGGGTGAGATTAAGATTGCCCTAATTCCTACACCTTTAGCATTTACTGCTCCGTCAAAGAACATTTTCCAAGCACGAGTGTCCTCAGAGATTCCTTCTATTGAATTTACTTCCTCATCTGGGAAGTATACGCTCAACGGTTGGTATTCCTCATCAACCGGGTTTTCAGACAAATGATCTGTCAACACCTGGGCTTTCATTGCCGTGTGAGTGACATAGACTATGTCAAATTTAGTGAGCAAGATTTTCCATTTTTCTAGTGTCCCAGTGGGCATCGGTTTCTGAATATGTATTTCAACGGATCCAACCTGGTTATGAGGTAGGTAGTGTGGGCCCACATCAAATCACAACACGTTCTCTCCAACAAAGTGTATTTAGCTTCATAACTAGTGAACTTCTTGCTCAAATAGTAAATTGCCTGCTCTTTCTTTCCGGTTATATCATGTTGCCCGAGGACATAGCCAAAAGAATTTTCTAAAACCATCAGATACAAGAAGAGAGGTCTCCCTGGCTCCGGTGGGACCAAGACTGGAGGATTTGACAGATATTCCTTGATCTTGTCGAAGGCCTCTTAACATTTAGATGTCCATTTGATTGCTGCATCTTTTTTTAATAGTTTGAATATGGGCTCACATGTGGTAGTCAGTTGAAAAATGAACCGACTGATATAGTTTAACCTGCCTAATTAGCTCATCACGTCTTTCTTAGTTCTCGGAGGAGATACATCTCGAATAGCCTTTATCTTTGTTGGATCTAACTCGATACCTCTCCTGCAGACTATGAAACCCAGAAGTTTACCCGACGGAACCCCAAATGCACATTTAAGCGGGTTCAGCTTCAGAACGTACTGGCGCAGTCGTTCAAAGAACTTTCTCAAATCTCGAACGTGAACATCCTGATTTCGGGACTTGATGATTACGTCATCCACATACACCTCTATCTCCTGATGCATCATATCATGGAAAATGGCGGTCATGGCCCTCATATAGGTTGCTCCAGCACTCTTCAATCCAAATGGCATAACCCGATAATAGTAAGTACCCAGTCTTTGTGAAGGCTATTTTCTCGGCGTCTTCTTCATCCATCAACACCTGGTGATATCCTGCGTAACAATCCATGAAGGACTGTATCTCATGTTTAGCGCAGTTATCAACAAGGACGTGGATGTTGGGAAAAGGGAAATTGTCTTTGGGACTTGCCCTATTCAAATCTCGGTAGTTCACACACACCCGGGTTTTCCCATCTTTCTTTGGCTCTGGAACTACGTTGGCCAGCCATGTGGTATATCGGACCACTTGGATTACCCCCCGCTTTCAGCTGTTTTGTGATTTCTTCTTTGATCTTATCACTGGCATCATTCTTAAACTTTCTTTGCTTTTGCTGAACTGGAGGACAATCGGGGTATATTGGCAATTTATGCACCACTAGATCAACGCTCAGTCCTGGCATGTCATCATATGACCAAGCAAACACATCTTTAAACTCAAACAGGAGTTGGATTATTGCATCTCGTGTTTTCTCATCTGTGTGAATACTTATTTTGGTTTCCTTGATTTCTTCGGCGGTTCCCAAGTTAACCGGTTCAGTGTCATTCAAATTTTGCTTAGGTTTGTTCTCAATTTATTTCCCTAAAAGCCTCTTATTCGTCATATTCCGGTTCTAGGTTCATTATTTCACTATTAGATAGCGTGTTTGGATATGGGCATGAAGTGCGCAAGCATGTCATGTTATTTAAAGCTGCATTATTATAACTGAAAAGAGAAATGAAAAAGAAAAATAACAAAGTCAGAAAGAATAGGGAGAAGATGAACGATGAAATATTAATTTCATTTCTTGGAATTGGAACGATAACAGGGTTTACATTTAGGAATTTTAAGACAAGAAACTAAAAGAAACATCCGAGATACACCCTGAAATAACTCGGGGTGCAGAAAAATGGCAGGGCTAGTCTACCGGGACTCCCGCTTGATCGGGAACGGTAGCCTTCCAGTTCTGAAATTTAGCATCTGGTCCCATGTATAGCACCTCAGCGGTGCTAGTGCCCTCCCCTGGCTGAACCATGTGGGTCTCATAGAGTAGTTGTCTCATAACCCCACATATATCTTCGATTCCCTCAGCCGTGAACACCTCATCGTCTTCTTCTTCGCCATACTTAGGCTTGACAAACGTATCATAGAGATGTGGCAATGGTTGTGGCAGGACCCATCCTTCCTTCTTTCTCTCATCTGCCCATTTTTTATCATCAGGTGTAGGGTGGAAGCCTATCCCGAAGAACTTTTCTGCTGTGGGTAGGGTTACTGGCTCTGATATTCCTTGTAGATCCTTGTCCAGATCAGTACGAGAAGGATTAGACAGGAAAGGTTGGGGACAAGGATTTCCCTCCTCGTACTGATCTGCCACTTTTCAAAGGATTGGTAAACAATATGTTCACTCCCTTCCCTTGCCTCCAAACATGGGATAGATGGGTCCCGATAAATGGACTGCTCGTCTTCTTCGTGGACCACAATTTACTGATCTTCATACTCTAATTTCACCATTTGGTAGAGGGTGGAGGGTACCGCTCCCGCAACATGGATCTAGGGCCTTCCCAGAAGAAAATTGTAAGATGTATCCATGTCCAACACCTGGAAAGTCACCTCGAAATCCACCGGGGCTATAGTTAATATCAAATCAATTTCTCTGATGGTATCCCTTTTAATGCCATCAAAGGCTCTTACATAGACGTTATCGGGACGAATCTTTCCGGTCCCGATTTCCATTCTCTAGAGTGTGGAGAGTGGGCATATAGCAACACCCAAGCCTCCATCCACCATGACTCGCTTGACATAGTAACCTTCACACTTGACAGTCAGATGTAAGGCTTTGTTGTGAGCCGCTCCTTCTGGAGGAAAGTCATTTTTACTAAAGGAGAGTTGATTGACGGCGAAGAATCTTTCTACCATTCTTTCAAGCTGTTCGACTGAAGTTTCAACTGGCACATACGCCTCGTTCAAAGTTTTCATTAAGATTTTTTGAGGTTTGGAGGATTTCGTCACCAATGACAGCAACGACACTTGTTCAGGATATTTTCTCAATTGATCCACTATCTTATAATCAGGCATCTTCATTTTCTGGAAGAAAGCCTCTGCTTCCTCGGTACTCACAGGCTTCTTGGATGGAAAGCGCTTTCGTGTGGCATTGTTTACCTCCTGTACATTTTAATATTTCTCAACAGAGGTCTTTCCTGGAAGTTCTCCCGAGATTTCTTTAACCTTGTATGTAACCACTGTCTGCTGATAATTCCATGGCACTGTAGAAGGGTCTGTCATTGGCTTCTGTGGTACGCGTCCAATAACCACTTGCTCATTCAGCCGAGGCAGTTTAATTGTCCCCCGTACCACATAAGCTCCTTTTGGTACATGCATTTGTGTTCCCTTTTTAACTTTAAATTTCTTTGGAGCGCTCACAACCAGTAGTTTTTCTTGGCGGCCTCGCGGAACATAGAGAATTCCATTTTTAGGAGGCACCGTCTCTGCTTTTTTCTCAGGCTTCTTCTCAGGTTCAGTCTTGACGATTTTATTCTTCTTTGCCCCTTTCTCTTGCTTCGGTTATGGATTAATTGCTATTTATTGACTCAAAATGACGTAGTATGCTTCCTATACTATGTTGTTTCGTTGGTCTCACGGGCATGGGCGTTTGGACCGGGTAGAGGTGCAGATTTAGACTGATTTTGGCCGGATTTGGGGCCTTAGCTTGGGCTAGTGTTATTTATTTGAAAATAAACCCAAATAGCTTATTGATTCTTAAAAAATCTTTTTCTTTCAATTTTTATTTGTTTTTCTTTCTTTCTTTTTCTTGTTTTAATTTTAACACTAAAAATAAACCTCATAATTAATCCAAAACACTTAATTAGCACATAATTAATCCAATATTAATACAATATGAATTTAAGAAATTAACAAACCTAAACAAAAAATTAAAAATCAAACCAAACAAATCAAAAATTCTTTATGGTTTTTTTGGTATTTTCGTACAAGCCTAATTGCTAATTAATCTTAAAAATAAGTAGAAATTCAATCCTAAATGCTCATGTAGTATTTTTGTATTTTCTATGAATTATCATTAATAACGCACACAAAAAATGCAAACGAAACACAAAATCATGCAACTAATTCCTAAATTCAAATGATAAAAGAAAAATCATAATTTTAATGAATTCTAGAGGAGTAATTTAGGCGAGGCGAAAATTACGTGCTCACAGTATTCACTGATCATCGTAGTCTTCAGCATTTGTTCAAGCAAAAGGACCTTAATTTGAGGTAGCGAAGGTGGCTAGAGTTGCTTAAGGATTATGATATTACTATTCTGTACCATCCGGGAAAGGCCAATATAGTGGCCGATGCTTTGAGCCGAAGGCAGTGAGTATGGGGAGCTTGGCGTACATTCCAGTTTAGGAGACGCCATTTGTAGTTGATTTTCAAGCCTTGGCCAATCGACTTGTGATATTAGATATTTCGGAGCCCATTCGGGTGTTAGCTTGTATGGTTTCTCAGTCTTCCTTATATTATCGCATCAGAGAGTGCCAGTATGATGATCCGCATTTGCTTGTCCTTAAGGATAGAGTTCAACATGGCGATGTCAGAGATGTGACCATTGGTTATGATGGTGTGTTGAAGATATAGGGCCGGATCTGTGTGCCCAATGTGGATGGGCTTAGAGAGTTGATTCTGGAGGAGGCCCATAGCTTGCGGTATTTTATTCATCTGGGTGCCACGAAGATGTATCAGAATTTGAGGCAGCACTACTGGTGGAGAAAAATGAAGAAAGATATTATGGGATTTTTGGCTCGGTGTCTCAATTGTCAGCAGGTGAAATATGAGTATCGGAGACCTGGTGGCTTGCTTCAGCAGATGGATATTCCCGAGTGGAAGTGGGAGAGGATTACTATGGACTTTGTTGTTGGACTTCCTCAAACTTTGAAGAAATTTGATGCTATTTGGGTGATTGTTGATCGGCTGACCTAGTCCGCGCACTTCATTCCTGTGTACTACCTATTTTTCAGAGCTGCTAGCAAGGATTTATATCCGGGAGATTGTTCGGTTGCATGGTGTTCCGGCTTCTATCATCTCAAATAGGGGTACTCAGTTTACTTCGCAGTTTTGGAGAGCCGTGCAGAGAGAGTTGGGTACTCAGGTGGAGTTGGGCACATTGTTTCATCCTCAAATTGACGGACAGTCCGATTGTACCATTCAGATATTGGAGGATATGTTGCATGCTAGTGTCATTGATTTTGGAGGTTCATGGGATGAGTTTTTTCCATTTGCAGAGTTTGCCTACAACAATAGCTATTAGTCCAGCATTCAGATGGCACCGTATGAGGCCTTGTATGGGGGATGTAGTTCTCCAGTTGGTTGGTTCGAGCCCAGCGAGGGTAGGCTATTGAGGACATATTTGGTTTAGGATGCCTTAGAGAAGGTGAAGGTGATTCAGGAGAGACTTCGTACAGCTCAATCACGCCAGAAGAGTTATGCGGATCGGAAGGTTCGAAATGGATCCTATAAGGTTGGTGAGAAGGTCTTGCTGAAGGTTTCTCCCATGAAGGGTGTTATGAGATTTGGAAAGAAAGGGAAGTTGAGTCCACAGTTCATTGGGCCTTTTGAGGTACTTAGGAGGATTGGAGAGGTGGCATATATGCTTGCTTTGCCACCCAGCTTGTCGAGTGTGCATCCGGTATTCCATGTTTCTATGCTCCCGAAGTATTTTGGGGACCCGTCTCATGTTTTGGACTTTAGCACGGTTCAGTTGGATGATGATTTGACCTTTGATATGGAGCCAGTGGCCATTTTGGGTTTTGAGGTTCGAAAGTTGAGGTCGAAGGGTATAGCTTCAGTGAAGGTGCAGTGGAGAGGTTGGCCCGTGGAGGAGGCTACCTAGGAGACCGAGCGGGAGATGCGGAGCAGATATCCTCACCTGTTTGAGGCTTCAGGTATGTTTCTTCACTCACTCGAGGACGAGCATTTGTTTACGTTAGGGAGAATGTGATGACCCGACCCGTCTTCTCATGAGTTACCACTCTGTTTTCCCCATTTTCTGCTTCTTTATACTTCATTATTCGTGCCTTATGGTTTGGAGTGGTTTTGGTAGGAAATGAGACACTTAGTCTCTTAAAGGTCGGCTTTGTTTGGAAAAGTCAATTGGATGTTGACTTATGTGTTAGGGAGCTCGGATATCAATTTCGATGGTTTTATTAGCTTTAGGGGATGATTTGTGACTTAGGAGTGTGATCGGAAGTGGTTTCGGAGGTCCGGTGTAGAATTAGGCTTGAATTGGCGAAGTTAGTATTTTGGCAAATTCTGGTTGGTAGGTGAGATTTTTATTCGAGGGTCGGAATGGAATTCTGAGAGTTGCTGTAGCTTTGTTATGTGATTTGGGATGTGTGTGTAAAATTTTAGGTCATTCGGAGGTGCTTTGGTCGGGTTTTTGATCAAATGCGTGTTTCAGAAGTTTTAGAAGAACTTAGGCTTGAATTCGATGTAATTTAATGGTTTTGGTGTTGTTTGAGGTGTTTTGAGGATTGGAACAAGTTTGAATGATGTTTTAGGATGCGTTGGTGCTTTTGGTTGAGGTCCCGGGGGCCTTGGGATGATTTTGGATGTCTAACGGGAAGTTTTGAACTTGGAAAATATGTAGAAAATGCAGCAGCAGGTGCTGGCCTATTTTGGCCTTCGCGTTCGTGTGCCTGGGGCCGCGTTCGCGAAGAAGGAAGTTGGGGTCCCTGAGAATTGTGCTTCAGGTGTTCGTTTGGCCTCTTGCATTCGCGGAGGGTGAGTTTCTTGAGCTTCGCGTTCGCGTAGGAGGCCCTGGGGTTCCGTGTGTTTTGTTCATCGCATTCGCGACCTAGTGCATCGCAATCGCGTAGTTGAGGCTGGTAAAGCATCGCGTTCGCAGGTAACCAGGTGCGTTCGCGAAGGGTTATTTTGGTCCAGGTGAGTTTTTTTCATCGCGAACGAGAGAAGGCCCTCGCGTTCGCATAGAAGGAAATAGCAGCTGGGCAGAAGGGTTTTTAAAACATTTCATCCGCGAGCCTAAGTCATTTTTCCACCATTGTTGAGCATTTTGAGAGCTATTTTGGGAGAAATTGATGAGGGATTTGAAGAGGATTTGATTGGAGGTGAGTTTTATGAACTAAAAACGTGATTTAATTGTGAAATTAACCTTGAAATTCATGGAAACTTAGCTAAAAAGGGAAGAACTAGGGCTTGGGATTTTGAGGTTTTAAATAAGGATTTGAAGGGCTATTTGAGCTCGGATTTGAGAGTTCTTGATATGTATAGACTCGTGGCGAGATAAGGAACCCATTGATGTAAAAATTTTTGAGTTTCGAGAAGTGGGCACGAGGCTCGAGTTTTGCCAAATTCGGGATTTTTGATGTTTTTCGATTATTTTCGCTTGGGTTTTGTTCCCTTAGCCTATTGTAACGTATTCGTTGTGGTTTTGGTTAGATTCGACGCGCGAGGAGGTTGATTTGAGAGGCAAGGGCATTGCAAGCTAGAGCTTTGTCTGGTTTGAGGTGAGTAATGAATGTAAATAATGTCTTGAGTGTTTGAAACCACAGATTTTCACAACGTAGTGCTATATTGAGGCGAGACACGTGTTTGATGATGACCGCGTGGTCGTTTACTATTGGGGATTGGGACTTGGTTCGTCCCGAGTGATGTTTTACCGCGTAATTGATTGAAGCTTATTTGACATCATTATTATTTGGACTAATTATCATAATTGGGCTTTGTACCAACTATTTGAACCTTTCGGGTATTGCTATCACTGTTATCTCACTATTTTTACATATTGCTTGAATTCAGTCCTAGTGTTTAACACTATTTTACAAACTCAGCCACTTTTATTAATATTTGAAACTTAAATGATATTTCTAATGATGTTTTGGGTTGAGAACTACTATTTTATTATTGCCCATGGGGCTTATGTGATTTTTGGACTGAGTATGGGATCGGGCTGCGCGTCGCAGCAGTATTATGTTGATATTGATATGAGTCATAGGGCCTAGTTGATGCCACGAGATGACATGATATTACTCTTGGGCCGTAAGGGGCCCTTCCCGGAGTCTGCACACACCCCAGTGAGCGCCGTCGACGATAAATAAATGGATAGAGCTGCACGCCGCAACGGGTACTAGAGGATACTATACTATGTATTGATTTTCTTCATATATCTATCGCTTAATTGCTTAATTACTGTAGCATTTCCACATTTCAATTTCATTATTTTATTGTTTTCATTCCACTTGTTTTCAATTGCCGCATTATATATTACTTTGTGTTTTCCATGATTTCTTATTCTCAGTCATTATTTATGCTTATTATTCACTAGGTTGGAGTACTCACATTACTCCCTGCACTTTGCGTGCAGATCCAGGTGCATATGAGGTTGAGTGAGGTTTTTTCTGTTGAGCAGCACATATCCGGGCGCATCGAGGTAGCTGCAATGGCGTCCGCAGTCCTGATCTCTCCCTTCTATCCCTTGTTTTTATTTTGTATTCCCTTAGAGTGACATGTATTATATTGGTAAACCTGTATTAGAGGCTCAGACTTGTGACACCGGATCTTTTGGGCTATGTAGAAGGATTATTATTTGAAATTTCGCATGTTTAACTCTTATTTCAGACTTCTAGTATTAAAACTTGGTAATTTATTTGTGTTAGTCAATAATGAACTGTATGAGAATTGGGTTAAGGTTGTTAATTGGCCAGGCTTGCTGCAGTGTGTTGGGCGCCATCACGACTGGGGTTGGGATAGTGACATGTTAATAAAATATAGTTATATTAATAAGTTACAAACTAAAATAGATAAATATAATTAAATTATATGGAATAAAAATATGTTTATATTAATAATATTCTTATCTGACATCTTTTTATTGGTCTGATTTTAGGACGAGGGAAACATGAATTTACAATTTGAAAAATAAAATACGATTTTACCAAAAGAAAAAAGTTCCCTCCAAATTATTTCCCTCTAATTGTTTGTGCCTAAATCACAGCTTCTTTTCCTATTAGAGACACCATCTGACGACCCGACCAGTCATCTTAAGAATTAATGCCCCGATCCCCTATTAACTATTTTCCGTAAGTCTATTTGTGCCAATTTGAATTGCCGGGATGTTCGGTTTTGAGTTTCGGAGAGTTTTGGAATATTTAGTCCCTAAATGAGAGTTTAAGTGTTGGAAAGTTGCTCGTAGTTAGAATAGTGTGAAGACGGCCTCGGAATGGAGATCTGATGGTTCCGTTAGCTCCGTTAGGTGATTTTGGGGTTGGGAGCGTATTCAGAATGTGTTTTGGAGGTCCGTAGCTGATTCCGACTTGAAATGCCAAAGTTTGAATTTTTGAAGTTTCCGGTCCGATAGTGAGATTTTGATCCAAGGGTCGAAATGGAATTCCGGAAGTTGCAGTAGCTCCGTCATGTCATTTGGGATGTGTGTGTAAAATTTCAGATCGTTTGGACGAGTTTTGGTTAGGTTTTTGATCGAAAGCGTGTTTTGTTAGAATTTGAAGCTCTTAGGCTTAAATCATTGGTTAATTTGAGTTTTTGACGCTGTTTTAGGTGGTTTAAGGGTTGGTACAAGTTTGAATGATGTTATGGGATATGTCCGTAGGTTTAGTTTAGGTCCCGGGGGCCTCGGGTGTGTTTCGGGTGCTCAACGAAGCAATTTTGAGTAGTAAAAAGTTGCAGGTTTTTGCCCAGGTCTGTTGCAGACCATTCTTCTCCGCGATCGCAGTTCCCTTATATGATCGCATGGTGCAAATACAGACGGTGATATTTTTGTTCTACGTGATCACATTATCTCGTTCGCGATCGCGGATGTTAGCTTTTCCCTTCATCGCGATCGCAATTGTCCTCCCGTGTTCGCTTAGTAGAAATTTGGACCTGGTAATTTCTTGCGTTTTCTTCTTCGCGATCGCGTGGACCTGTCCGCGATCGCGTACTGCTATTTCCTTCTCTTCTGATATCGCAGGCCTGGGGCCACGTTTGCATAGACCAATTTTGAACCTTTAAAAAGTCTACACTTCGCGATCGCGTTCAATTTCACGCGATCGCATTGAACAAATAACTGGGCAATTATAAACATTTCAAAATCCGAGGGTTAGCCATTTTTATCAAAACACAAGTTTGTGAGCTCGGATTTGGGAGAAGTTTCAAGGGATTTTCGAGGGAAACGACTGGGTAACGATTCTCTACTCTCTTATGCTTAAATCCCACTAATCTAATAACGAATTCCTCCTTAATTTCGGATTTTTGAATGAAAAATTGGTAAAACTTCATAGACCAAGTTATTGAGTTTTGAGTGGGTGTTTGACCTCCGATTTGAGAGACTTTTATATGGTTAGACTCGTGAGAGTACGAGAGGTCTGAAAATATTAAATTTATCTGATTCCGAGTTGTTGGCCTGAGGGGCGTGTTAGTCATTTTACCTAAATTCGCTTTTTAGCTTTAAATTAAATAGTGGAATCAGTTGCTTGAGATTTTATTTACGATATGAAATTGAATTGAATAGATTTGGGCCATTTGAAGTCAGATACTCGTGGCAAAGGCGTGGTTTCTAGTTGATTTTTGTGCCAGTTCGAGGTCAGTGGATTGTCTAACCTTGTGTGGGGGACCTTTACCCTTAGGATATGATATTTGGTGATTGAATGCCTTGTACATTAGTTGATGAGCACGTACTTGAACTAATTGTTGAAAAACCTGATTTTACTTTAAATGACTGAATTTCTTTCTTATCTGCTGTATTTTATTTGCGATTATAGACTGTGTTAGCTATAAAAGCATGCTTAGTTGTTCTAAATTTCCTATTTGCTCAAGTTGCTTTGTTTGCATTACGTGAAGCATGTTAGGCTAGAACTACCTGTTGCCTTGTATTTTTAAGCTTCATTTCTGAATATCTTTGTGTTGTGACTGCGTATTTACATTGGGACTACGGATGTGGGATTCCGGTAGCTCCCCCCCTGTTTGTTTACTTTGGGACTACGGGTTAGATTTTTGGTAGATCCCCCTGTACTTTTACTTTGGGACTGTGGGTTAGATTCCCGATAGATCCCCCCCTGCACATTGATAATTGGACTACGGGACGGTATCCCTGAAAATCCTTCGAATATACGCATATGATGGACTATGGGACGGTATCCCGGGAGATCCACTGGACAGTTGAGAAAAGGACTACAGGACGGTATCCTTGGAGATCCTCATTTTACTATTGGTATTGAGCTGTACATTTTCCATTTTTACTCCGTTCCTTGTGTAATTGTTATTTCTTTGTTTAGCCTGTCTTATTCCATTGGTGTTCTCATTATTAATGCTGGTTTTCATACTGTCAATTCATATTGTGTTGTTTAACCTTAGTAGGGCCCTGATCTTTCTCATCACTACCCAATCGAGGTTAGTCTTGGCATTTACTGAGTACCGCTGTGGTGTACTCATGCCCCTTCTGCACATGTTTTTCATGTGCATAACCAGGTACGTCCACCGAGGCGCACTATCCTTGAGGCAGGAGAGCTATGGAGACTTCGAGGTATATATGCCGCGTTCGCAGATCGAAGAGTCTCCTTCTTTACTCTATCTATAGTAGTTAGCCTTCTATCGTACCCTTGATGTAGACCTTCTGGTGATTAGAGCATTTACAATACTTCTTCTAGCTTGTGTTCCCGTGAGTTTCTGGGTTTAGGGATGATGTTGTAGACTTCTGCATTATTGGGTTGTCTATGCCAAGCGGCATTTATATACAATTACCCTTCTAGTTTGTTTAGTTTAATTATTTGTTTCAGTAAGTTATATTATTTTCGCATTGTTAGGCTTACCTAGTCGTAGGGGCTAGGTGCCATCACGACATGTTCACGGAGGGCGAACTGGGGTCATGACAAGTTGGTATTAGAGTTCTAGGTTTATAGGAGTCACGGAACATAGGCCGGTTTATTAGAGTCTCGCTGATCGATGCGGAGACATCTGTACTTATCTACGAGAGGCTATGTAACTATTAGGAAAAATTTCACTTCATTTGATTTCTTTATCGTGTGATATTTTGACATCACCAATTCTGAACTTCTGACTTCTATTCTCTCACAGATGGTGAGGACACGCTCTACTCAGGATGATCAGGCACCCGCGCCCCTACTGCAGCCGTCAGAGGCCAGGGCCGGGGCCGGGTAGAGGTCGAGGACAAACACGTGGTGCAGCTAGAGCACCTACGCGAGCTGCCACCGAGGCACCACCTGCAGATCCAGCCGGAGCCCAGGCACCTGGCACGCCTAATATTGCCACTACTACTCTAGCTCTTCAGGAGACTTTGGCTCAGTTCATGAGTATGTACACCAACTTGGCTCAGGAACGGCTGCTTCCCATTGCTGCAGCCATATCCCAGGCCGGGGGAGGAGCATAGACTCCTGTCGCCTACACTCCTGAGCAGCGAGTGCATGTTGAGCAGGTTCCCAAAATTATTCCCGCACCACCTGTAGTGCCAGTTCTGCCCGGGGATGGGTCAGCTGCTTCAGAGGACGAGCAGCAGAGACTTGAGAGGTTCAAAAAGTATGATCCCCCGGTATTCAGTGGATTAGCATCAGACGATGCCTTGGGATTTCTAGAGGAGTGCCACCGTATTCTTCGCACTATGGGCGTAGTAGAGTCTAGCGGGGTTTCCTTCACTACCTTGCAATTTTGGGGAGCCGCCTATGATTGGTGGAGCACTTATGATATAGACAGTCCAGCCGAGGCTGCCTCACTAACCTGGACACTGTTCTCAGATATGTTCATGAGAGAGTTTGTCCCTCAGAGTCTTAGGGACGCATGGCGTGCAGAGTTTGAGCATTTGTGCCAGGGTGCTATGACTGTTTTGGAGTATGCTATCAGTTATACCAAGTTGGCGAGGCACACACCGGCCTTGGTTGCTACAGTCCGTAAGAGAGTTCACAGGTTTATTGAGGGTCGTATCCCACCCATCAGATCTAGCATGGCTCGAGAGTTGCAGATGGACATTCCTTATCAGCAGGTAGTGAGCATTGCTAGGAGGATCGAGGGTATGCTCATTAGGGAGCGAGTGGAGAGGGAGGCCAAGAGGTCTCGAGAGTCGGGCCACTACTCTGGTGCCCGTACCCCAATAGTAGGTCATCATGACAGGGGTTATATGGGTCACCCCATCCATTCAGCTCTTCCAGAAGCCAGCAGTGCTCCAACTCCACCTATACCCCATGAGCCTTACTATGCACCTCCAGTTTCTAGCACGTCTCCTGCGCGGGGTCTTCCAAAGGTCAGTCCAGCAGACCTGGCCCTAGTCAGTCACAACCACCGTGTCCTCCCAGAGCTTGTTTTGAGTGTTTTGATACATGCCATATGGTTAGGGACTGCCCCAGACTTGGTAGGGGTGAATCTTCATAGACTGCTCAGCCACCACGTACTTCTCAGAGTTCTCAGGCCATGGTCACAGCTCCAGCTGCTACCCTATCTGCCCATCTGAATAGGGTGGGAGGTTGGGGTGATAGAGGTCGACCTCGAGAGAGGGGTCGGGCAAGATATTATGCTATTCCTGCTCGTACCGAGGCTGTTGCCTCCGACTCCGTCATTATAGGTATTATACTGGTTTGTCACAGAGAGGCATCCGTTCTATTCGATTCAGATTCTACTTATTCTTATGTGTCTTCTTACTTAGATCCGTATTTGGGTCTACCTCGGGATTCTTTGAGTGTCCCCGTTTATGTTTCTACTCCTGTGGGGGATTTTCTTGTTGTGGGCCACGTTTATTGGTTGTGTCTAGTTACTATTCGTGGTTTTGAGACCAGAGCGGATTTATTGTTACTCGGTATTGTTGATTTTAATATTATATTGGGCATGGACTAGTTGTCGCCCTATTTTTCTCTTCTTGATTGTCACGCCAAGACCGTGACGTTGGCTATGCTAGGTATTCCGCGCATTGAGTGAAGTGGTACCTTAGATCACACTTCCAGCAGAGTTATCTCTTTCCTTAAAGCTCAGAGTATGGTTGAGAAGGGGTGTGACGCGTATTTAGCTTATGTGAGAGATGTTAGTGCTGATACCCCTTCTGTTGATTCAGTCCTAGTAGTACGGGATTATCCCGATGTGTTTCCAGCTGATCTTCTAGGCATGCCGCCCGATAGAGACATTGATTTTGTCATGATCTGTTGCCGGGCACTCAGCCCATTTCCATCCCTCCATATCGTATGGCTCCTCCTGAGTTGAAGGAGTTGAAGGATCAGTTGCAGGAATTGCTTCATAAGGGCTTTATTCACCCCAGTGTTTCACCTTGGGGTTCTCCTGTCTTATTTGTGAAGAAAACTGATGGTTCTATGCATATGTGTATAGATTATTGCCAGTTGAACAAGGTTATAGTGAAGAACCGTTATCCTTTGCCTCGTATTGATGATCTGTTTGACCAGCTTCAGGGCTCACAGGTGTCTCTTAAGATTGACTGGCGCTCAGGTTACCATCAGTTAAAGATTTGGGAGCCAGATATTCCGAATACTTCCTTAAGGACTCGGTATGGCCATTATGAGTTCCCTGTTATGTCATTTGGGCTAACCAATGCCCCAGCAGCTTTTATGCATTTGATGCACAGTCTGTTCAGGCCATATCTTGACTCATTTTTTATTGTTTTTATTGATGATATTCTAGTATATTCTCGGAGTCGGGAAGATCATGAGCAGCACCTGAGTACCGTGCTTCAGACCCTGAGAGAGAAGAAGTTATATGCAAAGTTCTCAAAATGTAAGTTTTGGCTGAGTTCTATGGCATTCTTAGGCCACGTGGTTTTGATTGAAAGCATTCGGGTGGATTCGAGGAAGATAGAGGACGTGTAGAATTGGCCCAGGCCATCCTCAGCTACAGAGATTCGCAGTTTCCTTGGTTTGGCAGACTACTACTGTCGTTTTATGGAGGGATTTTCATCGATTGTGGCTCCTATGACTAGATTGACCCAGAAGGGTGCCTAATTTCAGTGGACTGAGGAGTTTGAGGCCAGCTTTCAGAAGCTCATGACAGCTTTGACTACAGCCCCAATTTTGATATTACCTACCGGTTCGGGGCCTTATACTGTCTATTATGATGCCACGAGAGTTGGCCTCGGAGCGGTGTTGAAGCAGGATGGTATGGTGATTGCCTACACATCCAGACAGTTGAAGATACATGAGAAGAATTACCCTGTCCACGACCTTGAGCTAGCTGCTATTGTTCATGCCTTGAAGATCTGGCCTCATTATTTGTGCGATGTGCCTTGTGAGATCTATACTGACCATCGGAGTTTGCAGCACTTGTTCAAGCAAAGGGATCTAAATATGCATCAGAGGAGGTGGTTAGAGTTGCTGAAGGATTATGATATTACTATTTTGTATCACCCGGGCAAGGCCAATGTGGTGGCGGATGCCTTAAGTCGCCAGGTAGAGAGTTTGGGGAGTTTGGCATATTTACCAGCTTCAGAGAGGCGTATGGCGATGGATGTTCAGGCCTTAGCCAGCCAGTTTGTGAGATTGGATCTTTCGGAGCCTAGTCGGGTTCTAGCTTGTGTGGTTTCCCGATCTTCCTTATTTGATCATATCAGGGAGTGACAATATGATGACCCTCATTTGCTTGTCCTTAAGGACAAGGTTCAGCATGGTGATGCCAGAGATGTGACTATTGGAGATGACGGGGTATTGAGGATGCAGGGTCGGATTTGTGTGCCCAATGTTGATGAGCTTCGAGAGTTGATTTTAAATGAGGCCCATAGTTCGTGGTATTCCATCCATCCGGGTGCCGTGAAGATGTATCATGACTTGAGGCAGCACTATTGGTGGAGGCGGATGAAGAAGGATATAATTGGGTTTGTGTTTAGATGCCTCAATTGCCAGCAGGTGAAGTATGAGCACCAGCGACTAGGTGGGTTGCTTCAGCAGATAGAGATTCTGGAGTGGAAATGGGAGCGCATCACTATGGACTTTGTATCTGGACTCCCACGGACCTTGAAGAAGTTTGATGCCATTTGGGTTATTATAGATTGACTGACCAAGTCCGCTCATTTCATTCCTGTGTGTACCACTTATTCATCGGAGCGGTTGGCGGAGATTTATATCCGGGAGATCGTCCGTCTGCATGGTACTCCAGTTTCTATTATTTCAGATAGAGGTACTCAGCTTACGTCGCAGTTCTGGAGAGCCGTGCAGCAAGAGCTAGGTACTCGGGTTGAGTTGAGCACAACATTTCACCCCCAAACGGACGGACAGTCTGAGTGCACTATTCAGATTCTTGAGGATATGCTCCGTGCGTGTGTGATTGAGTTTGGAGGGTCTTGGGATCAGTTCTTGCCATCGGCAGTTTGCTTACAACAGTAGTTATCAGTCTAGCATTCAGATGGCGCCGTATGAGGCTTTATATGGTAGGAGGTGTAGATCTCCGGTGGGCTGGTTTAAGCCGGGTGAGGCCAGGCTATTGGGCACAGAGTTGGTTCAGGACGTATTGGAGAAGGTTAAAATGATTCAGGATAGACTCCGTACAACCCAGTCCAGATAGAAGAGCTACGCAGACAGGAAGTTTCGTGATGTTTCGTGTATGGTTGGTGAGCGGGTTTTTCTTCGGGGTTCGCCTATGAAAGGCGTCGTGAGGTTTGGGAAGAAAGGAAAGTTGAGTCCGAGGTTTATGGCGCTTTTGAGATTTTGAGGCGAGTTGGGGAGGTTGCTTATGAGCTTGCCTTACCTCCTAGCTTGGCCGGGGTTCATCCGGTATTTCATGTTTTGATGCTCCAGAGGTATCACGGTGACCGGTCGTACGTGTTGGATTTTAGATCAGTCCAGTTGGATAAGGATCTATCCTATGTTGAGGAGCCAGTGGCCATATTGGACAGACAGGTCAGAAAGTTAAGATCAAAGAACATTGCTTCAGTAAAGGTTCAGTGGCGGGGTCAGCCGGCCAAGGAGGCAACTTAGGAGACTGAGCAGGATATGCGCAACAATTACCCTTATCTTTTCACTACTTCAGGTATGTCTTTATGCTCGTTCGAGGATGAAGGAATGTTTAAGTGTAGGAGGATGTTACGACCCGGCCGATCGTCTTAAGAATTAACGGCCCGATCCCTTATTAACTGCTTTCCCCAAGTCTATTTATGTAATTTGAATTGCTGGGATGTTCGGTTTTGAGTTTCGGAGAGTTTTGGGACACTTAGTCCCTAAATGAGAGCTTAAGCGTTGGAAAGTTGCCCGTAGCCGGAACAGTGTGAATACGGCCTCGGAACGGAAATTTGATGGTTTTGTTAGCTCCGTTAGGTGATTTCGGGGTTGGGAGTGTATTCGGAATGTGTTTTGGAGGTCCGTAGCTGATTTAGGCTTGAAGTGCCGAAGTTTGAATTTTTGAAGTTTCAGGTCTGATAGTGAGATTTTGATCTGAGGGTTGGAATGGAATTCCGGAAGTTGCAGTAGCTCCGTTATGTCATTTGGGATGTGTTGTGTAAAATTTCAGGTCATTTGGACGAGGTTTGGTTAGGTTTTTGATTGAAAGCGTGTTTTGTTAGAATTTGAAGTTCTTAGGCTTAAGTCATTGGTTAATTCGAGTTTCCGACGTTGTTTTAGGTGGTTCAAGGGTTGGTACAAGTTTTAATGATGTTATGGGATATGTCCGTAGGTTTGGTTGAGGTTCCGGGAGCCTCGGGTGTGTTTCGGGTGCTCAAAGGAGGAATTTTGAGTTGTAAAACGTTGCAGGTTTTTGCCCAGGTCTGTTGCTGACCATTCTTCTCTGCGATCACATAGTGCAAATTCGGAGGGTGATATTTTTGTTCTATGCGATCGCATTATCTCGTTCGCAATCACGGAGGACAGTTTTTCCCTCCACCGCGATCGCAATTGTCCTCCCGCGTTCGCATAATAGAAATTTGGACCTGGTAATTTCTTGCGTTTTCTTCTTCGCAATCGCGTGGACCTGTCCACGATCACGTAAAACTATTTCCTTCTCTTCTGCGATCGTAGGCCTGGGTCCACGTTCTCATAGACCAATTTTGAACCTTTAAAAAAGTTACACTTCGCGATCGCGTTCAATTTCACGCGATCGCATTGAACAAATATCTGGGCAGTTATAAACATTTCAAAATCCGAGGGTTAGCCATTTTTATCGAAACACAAGTTTGAAATCTCGGATTTGGGAGAAATTTCGAGGGATTTTCGAGGGCAACGACTGGGTAATGATTCTCTACTCTCTTATGCATAAAACCCACTAATCTAATCATGAATTCGTCCTTAATTTCGGATTTTTAAAGAAAAATGGGTAAAATTTCATAGACCAAGTTATTGAGTTTTGGGTGGGTGTTTCACCTCCGATTTGAGAGATTTTTATATGGTTAGACTCGTGAGAGTACGGGGATTCTAAAAATGTAAAATTTATCCGATTTGGAGATGTTGGCATGAGGGGCATTTTGGTTATTTTACCAAAATTCGCGTCTTAGCTTTAAATTACACAGTAGAATCAGTCGCTTGAGATGTTATTTATGATATGAAATTGAATTGAATAGATTTGGGCCATCTGGAGTCGGATACTCGTGGCAAAGGCATGGTTTCTATTTGATTTGTGTGCCGGTTCGAGGTAAGTGGCTTGTCTAACCTTGTGTGGGGGACCTTTTCCATTAGGATATGATATTTGGTAAGTGAATGCCTTGTACGTGAGGTGACGAGCACATACTTGAGCTAATTGTTGAAAAATCCGATTTTACTTTAAATATTCAGACTGATTTTCTTTCTTATCTACTGTGTTTTATTTGCGATTATAGATCGTGTTAGCTAGAAAAGCATGCTTAGTTGTTCTAAATTCCCTATTTGCTCAAGTTGCTTTGTTTGCATTATGTGAAGCATGTTAGGCTAGAACTACCTGTTGCTTTGTATTTTTTAGCTTCATTTCTGAATATCTCCGTGTTGTGAATGCGTATTTACATTGGGACTACAGATGTGGGATTCCGGTAGCTCCCCCGTTGTTTGTCTACTTTGGGACTGTGGGTTAGATTCCCGGTAGATCCCCTGCACTTTTACTTTGGGACTACGGGTTAGATTCTCGATAGATCCCCCCCTGCACATTGATAGTTGGACTACGGGACGGTATCCCGGGAGATCCTTCGGATATACGCATATGATGGACTACGGGACGGTATCCCGGGAGATCTACTAGACAGTTGAGAAAAGAACTACAGGACGGTATCCTGGGAGATCCTGATTGTTACTATTGGTATTGAGCTGTACATTTTCCGTGTTTACTCTATTCCTTGTGTAATTGTTATTGCTTTGTTTAGCCTATCTTATTCCATTGCTGTACTCATTATTACTGCCGGTTTTCATACTGTCAACTCATATTATATTGTTTAACCTCAGTAGGGACCTGACCTTCCTCGTCACTACCCAACCGAGGTTAGGCTTGGCACTTACTAAGTACCGCTATGGTGTACTCATCCCTTCTACGCATGTTTTTCATGTGCAGATCCAGGTACCTCCACCCAGGCGCACTAACCTAGAGGTAGGGAGAGCTACAGAGACTTCGAGGTACATCTGCCGTGTCCGCAGACCGAAGAGTCTCCTTCTTTACTCTATCTGTTGTGGTTAGCCATCTATCGTACACTTGATGTAGATATTCTGGAGATTAGAGCATTTATAGTAGCTACGCACGGACTCTCGTCACCTCGTGCGTATGTAGCGTCCACAAATAGTAGCACATAACCAATTAATTTACCTATGGGTACAATTCCCTCTTATAAGGTTAGAAAGGAGACTCATCACGCTCCGAAGATCCATAACCGGCATTCCACGCCCTTCCGAAGACTCAAATCGATGAGCGAAGCTCCAAAGCTAGCCAATAATGATATCAATCCATTAATATATACTTAATTATTCATTACAACCTAACTTATAACCATTCCTAACCCCGATCAAAAATTTAACAAAAATGCCATCGGGACCACGTACCCGGAATCCGAAATTTTTCGAAGATAAAGATTACCCATGGCCTCACGAACTCAAATATATGATTTTCTCTAAATTGCATACCCAAAATCGTGGTCAAAATTCAAGAATACTAGTTTTCTAGGTTTTTCTTTAAAACCCCAAACTTTCCTTTAGATTCTCATGAATTTTGATGTTAAATCTGAGGTATAATCACAAAATATAATTGAAAATTAGTTAGAGGAACTTACCCATTGATTTGATAGGAAAATCCACTCTCAAAATAGCTCATTCTCGGACCTAGGGTTCAAAATATGATAAAATAAAGCAAAAACTCGAGTTACACAGCTAAAATCAAGCCGCATATGTCGCATTCGCAATTGCGAACAAAGAAGGGCTAGAAAGGGTCGCATTTGCGACAAAAAGTTTGCAATTGCAAAATGGGAATCACAATTGCGATGGTTATGTTCGCAATTGCGACCATACTAGAAGCAGCAGTTTTTCCGACACAAAAATGAGCATAACTTCCTCATACGATGTCCAAATTCGATGATTCTATTTGCTATGGCTCTGTAACTACGATAAGGATATAATGGTTCAATAAAAACTTAATTTGGAGCTCATTTTCTTAATATGTTACCCCTTTATGTCCAAACAAATGACGTTGAAATATCAAATTAGAGCGCGATACAACCCGAAACACACTCGAGGCCCCCGGGACCCTGTCCAATCACACCAACCTACTCTATAACATAACACGGACCTACTCGAGGCCTTAAATAATACCAAACAATGCTAAAATCATGAATCAACCTCCAATTTAAGCTTTATGAACTTTAGAACTTCAAACTTCTACTTTCGATGTCGAAACCTATCAAATCACGTCCGATTGACTTTAAATTTTCCACACAAGTCATATTTGACATTACGGACCTATTCGAACTTCCGAAATCGGAATCTGACCCCGATATAAAAAATTCCACTTCCGATCAAACTTCTGAAAAACCTTCAAATTTCTATCTTTAGCTAAATGGCTTCAAAATGACCTACGGACCTCCGAATTAAATTTCGATCACGCTCCCAACTCCAGAATCACCATACGGAGCTACTCCAGACTCAGAATCCCAAACGGACATCGATATCACTGAAATTCACTTCAATCCAAACTTATGAAATTTCTTTAAAAATGCTACTTTCCACAATAGGCGCCAAAACGCTCCTGGGTAAACCAAAACCCGATCCGGGCATACGCCCAATTATGAAATCATAATACGAATTGCTGGAACCTTCAGATCCCGATTCCAAAGTCGTTTACTCAAAATTCCAATCCTAGTTAATTCTTTCAACTTTAAGCTTTAGAAATGAGAATTCTTTTTCCAAATCAACTCTGAACTTCCTGAAACTTAATTCCGACTATGCGTACAAGTCATAATACCTGAAATGAAGCTGTTCATCGCCTCAGACTGCTGAACGACTTGCTAGAGCTCAAAACAACCGGTCGGGTCGTTACATTCTCTCCCACTTAAACATACGTTCGTCCTCGAACGTGCTGAGAACTACACTAAAGTAGTCTGAAATCACTGTTTAACTTCTCATGCACCTTCCCGTGCTACCACAACTCAGTTGAGCACATCAGCTCGATCAATTCTAAAGATATTCCCTTTTATTCAAGCAAATAAGCCTTAGAGCCTAATTCCAGCATCCTAAATTCTATGCGCGACCTGTTTCCAACATAAGATCACCATATCAATTACTACACGTTGTACCCAAATATGGCTGCATAACTTTGCTGAATTCACACTTAGCATCACTTTACCCACCGGACCAAAATAACATTTTCTAATAAACTTAGTTAGAATTCCATGAATCTGATGCTCCCATTGCACCCCATGACATACCCAGGTCTTACTCTAACTCTCACAATGCCGCCAGAACGGAAAAGATGTGCAGAAATTCATAATCAACTACCGAGTCAACCAATCTTGAGTCTATACTTCTGACAAGAAACATTACCTCATTCTGAACCAAATAATGATCTTTGATCCTTAATATATTTCACGTAATCAGATTGCACTGATCCTAAATCCAACAATCTCATCTCACCCAGTACAAACTGCTAAGGTAATAAGCCACCCCGACATGACAAAAAGTCTCATATGATGCCACAATGTACCAATAAGCTACCAATTAAAATGCGATACAAAAAGGGAAATGAACTCTGAAAAGGAATTTTAATTACCCCGCTCGCGAATCATACATGCGACGCGGGCGCGCAGCTAATATGAGCTTCCTTTAGATAATAGGAACCAGAACACAATAAACAGATATGGGGAACTGTACTGAACATCACACTGTTGCGGCACGCAACCCGATCCAAGCAATCATAACCATGGCGGCATGCCACCCGATCCACACAGCATAACCATGGCGGCGTGCCACCTGATCCAAATAACATACCCATGGTGGCGTGCCACCCGATCCACACATAAAACTCACATAAGGAGACGGACATCGAGCTAAATTTCTCATTATAACAAAATACTAAATATCAGTCATAAACACGCTAAGTGTATAATACCATTCCATGGGGAAACATATAACACTATAATCCGCAAACTGGAGCACAACTGAAATGCGATATATGATCTGAATCTCAAGAGCCATCCTGCTCATATAACCTCATCTCTACGCGGAACCTCAACACATAAGAAATTCACCAAGACGTCTCACAACTCGCACGACACAATACATCATTACATGAAATAACTGACAATAAAATAACACCCCGATTCCTTTCCATAAGGAGCGTATTGCTGAGATGAACACATCTGGCCTGATATAAAACCCCTATTCATATTTAAATCAATTCACTGATCTCAAGTCGATTTCCGATTCCACCAACTAGGCTAATAACCTTTCAAAGGTCCACAATAACTCCCATTTTCTCATAACACATAAGAACCGCCCTCATAACCAGAGCGAACCTCCACAGTCCATAACCCAACAAACAGAGTGCCCTCCAGGCATAAATTCTCAAATTAATGATATTACCACAATCCTCATACTTGGTTTAAATCTTTAATCAATCAAGTGACTACATGTCACACTTATACAATCTTCCTATGGGACACACTCCCACAACCTTCTGAAATAAATAACGGGTCCGCACATCCAAACCGTCGGCCGTACTAACGCTGAAAAGCGATCAAGAATCCTTAACCATAATGCAAAGCCTTTTTCACAAAACACTGATCTCAAGTGATACTGACGACAATACCAACTCACTTTAAACATCGAAACTCCTTTCCTGCTCATCCGAGCTCGTGACATCCTTGTCAGCACCGAACTGCAACCTTGATCCTCGCTTCAAATTCCATACCACTCATTGCACACAACGTGCCAATAAATGATTTTCACCGGATTCACTTCAGGAGAACCATAGCAACACACAGGTAAATTCTCATGACTGTAGTATAGGCAAACATCTAAGTAGTGGTCTAAGACACCATAGCCCTTCCGGGATCCGCCTGCACATGAATGCTTGTGAACAACATTAATTACAGCAACCGACAAGCCTCACACATACCGCCACAAATCACATGCATAACTTGATCATGCTGAAGGAACTGACCTCTACCACAAATACGACAACTCAACTGTGGTTAACCAATATATCTTCCTTCAATTTACCCCAATTTCCTTAGTAATAACAATAACTACTTTCAACACATAACATACTCCATCCGCACTCACCCCCAGTGACCTGGAACTGCAAGACCATGCTGTCTCAAATCCCATGAACCATTTCATACCTTCCTTGTGTGCACATTCGCACCCTCAACTGATATGCCCACTCTGCTAATCCTTCTACGAATCCGAAGTCCTTTCTCATCTTTCTCTCAAGTGCTACACCGCAAGTCAAAATATTATAGAACATTCTAGTCCTCCACTCATAAGTTGCTGCAAAAGCTTGATTCTTAACTGTACTTATAGGCTCGAAATCATTAGGCACCATACTTTACCTCTTTTTGAATCCATTAGGACCGTTGCCAAGATTCACCCGCTCTGAATTGGTCCCGAATATAATCAACTTCATAAATCTTATAACACATGAATACCCTCTCGACGAGGCACCCGGCGGAATCACTCCCATCGAAATCCGCATCCATACAAGGCATAAGTCCTGAATCCTTCCCCAAGTCTGAACATGAGCCAATAAGGCCAACCATAGCACCCTTTAACAATTCCTTTGCTCAAATCACCACTTATGTTCTTTTCCCGTAGCTGAAATAACCCAGAAATATGCTAAAAACCAGAAAACCTCGCAAGTGGTTAACCATACAACCCAATCAAACGCGGTGAGACTCTCCCACTTAGCTTGAAGCCACTATTACCCAACTTTGGAACTCACCTGGATTCCTTATCTCTTATTGACATAACCTTGCGCAATCAACTGCCTAAATTCTCGGATTCTTTCTGTAAAACCCCCTTTTTATACTCTGAATCATCAACCACATTTGCACAACCGATCTCTTTGCTGCATAACCAATAAAATTCTTCGCAGAAGCTTCGCCAACTATGCGATCGCTAACCTACTCACGGGGAATAACCCACCTGAGTCCGAGCTCACTTTCTAGTTGCACAAGTCCATTCAGCCCCCGTGGACATCAATTAAATTTGCGGCAATATCCTCCCAATTCAAAGTTATGTTGTATCCTGCTTCTTTTCCGGCACCTCCTTCCCGTTATATCAAATCTCCTACTGCATAATAGCCCATGTGCAACTCCGCCACTCTCCCACTCTGGCGGAACCCATACCCTTAATCGACTACTCGACCCTTGGCATCTTATACTCGGCCTTCTAGAAATTTTAGCCACCGCTTGATACCTCCCACACGCCTTTCCTCATCCTTTGCTGCTCAGCTGTTGCCTTAATAAAATCTATCTTCGGGGCACTTGAACCCACAATTGCTGCTAACTTTAAGCCTTTCGGAAGATCATCTTTCTCATACCACTAGCATTAGAAACCCTAATTCAACCCTGAACTACTGCACCCTGCGATATTTGACACCCGCATTTCCGATACTATTTCAAAATAGCTTGCTCCAAAGGCTAATTGTAGAAGATCGCAACACCGGCGAACTTAGTGCATTCAATTAGGACAACGACATCCCCTCATAGAAGAAAGCTCCACCACTCTCACATGTACCAAGTCTCATTACTCTACCATCTTAAATCTACACATTCTTAGCCTGGTTGCCTTTTTCATGCCGGAAATAAAATACTGAATCTCTAGATTATGTACTGAATAAACCTCCCTTCAAGTCATTCACTGCCCCGACACGTGGGCAACATACTACCATCATATCACTATTGCAGAACAATTGTCCATAAGCATCATGGCAACTTGTGCCTAGCATCAGAGCCCTCAAAAGTACCGTTACTGGGTTGAAACAATAAAATATCCTTCCACAATGCGATGATAATATATCAGACGACTATACGGGGCGAAGCACACGCACCATATTCATAATATCATTACAGTTCTTCAATTCTCGATGAATATCAAGCTCTTTGCATCGCATAAGATTGAGTAGGAAAGAAACAAAGGCATGAGCACGATGAGGAATAAGGAAGGAAAGTACTCCTAACAGTCCTACAGCCTCCCGAGGATAAGTAGAGACGTCTCCGTACGGATCCGCGAGACTCTACAAGACTTGCTAATGACTCGTGAGACCCTAGGAACCTAGTGCTCTGATACCATGTTATCACGACCCAAAATCCACCGAGGGTCGTGGTGGCGCCGGACACCGCTGTCAGGCAATCCAACAAAAATACTTAATTTACTTCCAATCTTTGTATTGTCTAAAATCATTTTTCTTTATACATTAAATAACGAATAATAACATTTACAGGAATAACCGCAAAGTCTTTAACAAAACATAACATTTAATAATCAAAAAAATCCTCCCAGAACCCGGTGTCACGAGTGTATGAGAGATTTGTAAGAAATAATATAATACAACAATCGTCCGGAATAAAATATTGGACAGAAATAAATACAGAAAATTGAAAGAGACTCTGCTGAATGCGGATCGCCTCGAGAAGTGCAGCTCACCTAAGTCTCCGTGTCATCCGTGCTGCTACGCCCAATAGGCCACTAGAGATGCATATGCCTGTGCAACAAAAAAGCAGAAACGTGTAGTATAAGTACGAAAACAACGTGTATCCAATGAGTATCCCGTCTAATCTCAAAAAAGTAAAGACGAGATGGCGACTTCGACACTTACTAATGGTCCAATGATGATATATCCATAATATATTAAATCGTGAATTTTTTTATAAACATGATTATAATTCAATGGGTTGAAGCAAATAAACAATTCTTTCTTTTATAGGAAATCATTATTTTTCATCATTTATACAAATATTCTTAAGCAAGAAAGAGGTCGCGACAACTTCAATAAATTTCAGGGCATGCAATACAAGCATGTGCAAATCATGCCGAGGCGTACGACCCGTTTCAACAGAGAATAAACTGTGCACTACCGAGGGTCGAACGACGCGAACCAAAGATGCATCTATTACCCCTCGAGAACTATCCATACGATGCGGTCAAGATAAATTAATAATCACCCTGCTCGCGAATCATGCATACGATGCAGGCACACATAGAAATACATGCTCAGATAGCAAATTTAAGAATTTATCGGGGAATATTTATTCAAATAAAAGTCGCGTTCACTTTTAACAATTTAAGAAAATAAGTTTAATCCTTTTTGAAATTTATTTATTAATTCGATATGGTTTAAGCAATTCGAGCTGTCAATAAGTTTACAATTAATCCAAGTATAGCAAGCTTTTGGGTCCTATACTACCCGAACAATAGCATAATAGTAGCTATGCACGGACTCTCGCCACCTCGTGTATACATAGCCCCCACAAATAGGAGCACATAACCAATTAATTCACCTATGGGGACAATTCCCTCTTACAAGGTTAGAAAGGAGACTCACCTCGCTCCGAAGATCCATAACCGGCATTCTACGCCCTTCCGAAGACTCAAATCGATGAGCGAAGCTCCAAAGCTAGACAATAATGATACCAATCTATTAATATATACTTAATTATTCATTACAACCCAATTTATAACCATTCCTAACCCCGATTGAAAAGTTGACAAAAATGCCCTCGAACCCACATGCCCGGAATCAGAAATTTTTCGAAGATAAAGATTATCCATGGCTTTACGAACTCAAATATATGATTTTCTCTAAATTTCATATCCAAAATCGTGGTCAAAATCAAAAAATACTAATTTTTTAGGTTTTTCTTTAAAATCCCAAATTTTCCTTTAGATTCTCATGAATTTTGATGTTAAATCTAAGGTATAATCACAAAATATAATTGAAAATTAATTAGAGGAACTTATCTAATGATTTGATACGAAAATCCACTCTCAAAATCGCTCATTCTCGGACATAGGGTTCAAAATATAATAAAATGAAGCAAATAGTCGAGTTACACAGCTAAAATCAAGCCGCAGATGTCGCATTTGCGATCCAGGGTTCGCAATTGCGAACCCTTGAAAAAGCGAAGACGGCCTTCGCAATTGCAAACAAAGAAGGGCTGGAAAGGGTCGCATTTGCGACAAAAAGTTCGCAATTGCGAACTGGGCGCAATTGCGATGGTTATGTTCGCAATTGCGACCATACGAGAAGCATCAGTTTTCCCGACACAAAAATGAGCATATTCCTCATATGATGTCCAAATTCGATGATTCTTTTTGATATGACTTCGTAATTACGATACGGATCTAATGGTTTAATAAAAGCTTAATTTGGAGCTGATTTGCTTAATATAGTACCCCTTTATGTCCAAAGAAACGACGTTGAAATATCCAATATGAGCGCGATACAACACGAAATACACCCGAGGCCCCGGAACCCCGTCCAATTACACCAACCCACTCCATAACATAACACGGACCTGCTCGAGGCCTTAAATTATACCAAACAACGCTAAAATCATGAATCAACCTCCAATTCAAGCTTTATGAACTTTAGAACTTCAAACTTCTCTTTTCGATGCCGAAACCTATCAAATCACGTCTGATTGACTTCAAATTTTGCACACAAGTCATATTTGACATTACAGACCTACTCCAACTTCCGGAATCAGAATCCAACCCCGATATCAAAAAGTCCACTTTTGGTCAAACTTCTGAAAAACCTTCAAATTTCTATCTTTAGCCAAATGGCTTCAAAACGACCTACGGACCTCCGAATTAACTTCCGATCGCGCTCCAAATTCTATAATCACCATACGGAGCTACTCCCAAACTCGGAACCCCAAATGGACATTGATATCACTAAAATGCACTTCAACCCAAACTTATGAAATTTCTTTCAAAATGCTACTTTCCACAATAAGCGCCAAAATGCTTCCGGGTCATCCAAAACCCGATCCGGGCGTACGCCCAAGTCCGAAGTCATAATATGAACCTGCCGGAACCTTCAGATCCCAATTCCGAGGTCGTTTACTCTAAATTCCAATCCTAGTTAATTCTTTCATTTAAGCTTCCGAAATGAGAATTTTCTTCCCAAATCAACTCTAAACTTTTCGAAACTTAATTTCGACTACGTGTACAAGTCATAACACCTTAAATGAAGCTGTTCATGGCCTCAAACTTCTAAACGACATGCTAGAGCTAAAAACGACCGATCGGGTCGTCACAGGTACGCCTCTTCGTTGCATCAATGGTACGCATATTCAATCTGATCCGTTTTCTTTGCTAGAAACCTAAAGAATTTCTTTGCTTTCTCTTTTAAGCTTCTTTGATTGTAGTATTAAGAACTCATTGGTTCTTCACATAACAGAGACGAGAAAATACATGGATATTACGAACTTATTTTTGCACTTTAACCAACTAGTTTTTATATTAATGATTGATCAACTAGTGTAATTTTTCTCAAACTTGTTTACTCATTGGTCTAATTCTCTTTAATGTAAAGCCGTGATGATTTCCATTAGCACACTAAGCAACTTGATTAATATTTTAGTTTGAACTTATGATAATTATACTTATTGAGTTTTTCATTCAGTTTATTTTTAACATTAAAAAATTATAATGTCAATGTAATGTCAATATGTTCTATTTTATATTTATCTCCTTTTAGAATATACATTTGCACTTATATTTAATTAATTTTTATTATTAATTTTAGGTTCAATTTGGCCAATTAAAAGAGCAGCAAAAAGAAGGAGAAATTTCTTTAAATGATGATGATATCTTTGAGAAAGTACTTGGGGTAGAAAAAAATGGATATCTTCGAGCATATGGTCCTAGAAAGAATATCAGTGAATATTTTGGAGGTAAACCAACAAAGTTACAACTTATAAAGCAAGTAGAAATGGCCAAAAAAGAAGCAAATGAACGTGTGGAAGAAGTTAAAAGGGAAGCTAAAAAGCAAGTCAAAGAAGTTAAAAGGGAAGCTGATAAAAAAGTTAAAGAAATCAAGAAAGAAACTGATAATAAATTAGTGGAGATTGAAAAACGATGGAAAAAAAAGATTCCAAATGATGCTTGCAGCTCATATTCGACAGCCAAATTATGCAAATCAAATCGTAAGTAACTTATTACACTATTTACTAATATATTTTTATATCATCCTTACAAAAAAATATTTTTATTAACAAGTAAAATTTATTTTTCTCAGCTAAAATGCTTTGTTGTACTATTTTCTAATATATATTTCTAATTGTTGTTGCAGGTTATAGAGTAGTGCTGAAAGCATCAAGATTGACGGGGACATGAATAATTACTATTTCTTTTGTAAAAGTGTATTGGTATGTTTGAGTAAAATAATATTCTACTATTTTGGATGATATTATTGAACATTTTTTTTGATATCGCATTTATTAGATAATTATAATTGAAAGTATATTTCATGCCAAAAATAGTTTCTTACCTACATTATATGAATTATTGTGGCTAATAGTATTTGAGGCAAAATTCTCAATTAGTAGCTATGAATTTTTGAACCGTAGCAAAACATATATACAATTAAACATGGCTATACATTTTTATTTTTATAGCAAATGAAGAAGATCTTTGGCAACAATTTTGTGTTTTGTGGCAAAAAAATATAGAATTTAGCTATGTATTTTTAATTTGTAGCTAAATATATATATATCTATAATTGCTATGTATCACGAACATGGCTACATATTTCTACTTATCGTAGCAAACAAAGAAAATATTTGTTACAATATCATATATTTCATGGCTAAAAGTATAAATTTTTAGCTACAATAAGAAGTATTTGCGGCAAATACTTCAATTCATTGCTATAAATTTTTTATCTGTAGCTGAATATGAGTACTATTGCTACGAAACTAAGCTATAGAAATAGCCACAAAATTTAAAGTTACATGGCAAATAAATTTAATCTTTTGCTACAATACAACACTTTGTAGCTACAAAATAAATATAGCTATATATTTATTTGTCGTGGCAAAAGAATAAAATTATTGTTATAATCATCTTTTTCGTGGCAAGAATGTATTATCATCACAGCTAGAACACAGAAAATTTCCATAGCAATAAGTATTAGTCCTTTTCCACGAGTCATGTAAAGTTTATAGCTAACTTTTAGTTACGCCACTTCTTGCTACGAATGCTACGGAAAAAAATTCGTGGCTAAAGTGTTTAGCTACGAAATTTTTTATATTTAACCACAATATATTTTATAGCTATAAATGCATAATTTTATAGTGGACGAAAAATTAAAGATAGATTGAATTCAAGAAAGAGTTTCTTGATTTCAGGAAGCCTGTTCTTGAATTCAAATCCTAACAACAATAATTAGCTAAAAAAGAACTAATCACATTTGGCAGAGAATTAAAAATAAGAGATAGATTGTGAAACCCGACCCTTTAGAATAACAAGAACAACAATAAGCCTTATCACCTTTCTTGAATACCTATAAGTGATCTAAGATTTCGAAAAAGTTTAATCTTACCACTTTAAGTTGAGTCTTGAAGGTTGAAGAATAAATCCAAGAGTAGCAGTAGCCACACACAAGAGTGCAAGAAAAATCTCACAATTTTATTAATAATAGTCTAAGTCTAAATGAAAAGAAGATACCCCTTTATATAGGGAAGGGGTCAAGAAATTCTACTTAAAAAATATGAAAATAACTTCCTAAACTACTTTGGACAACAAGTCCAACTACGGTAGGAAAAGGTAAAACTCTAGGAAACAAAAACCAAGTCAATCTTGAAAAGTAATTCCAATAATATTAGGAAAACAAAAACAATACCTTAACTACCTAGGAAAGCATTAAATATGTACGAACAAACTAGTAAACAAAATAAGGAAACTTGGGCGCCAAGTTGGCTCCTTTTGCGAGTTGATTTAGGCGCCTAATTTAGGCCATCCTTGGCTGGTGCTTGGACCCCAATCAACCTCTTCTTGGACTTGGACTTGGACCATAAAATGAGTGTAGCACTTAGCTAAATCCTCTCCATAATTTTTGAGCTCTTCTTCTACCATTAGCACCTTCTTGATCACCCATTGAAGCCCAACAACCTTGTCTTACTTCTCCTTAGCTTGAGACCTTGTCAATGGCTTTTTTGGTGCTTCTATAGCTTTATATCTGTCCATGAAGCTATCGTTCCCCTCCTCTTGAAAATAATTCATCCTCGAATTTGAACCTACATCAAATAATGATAAGTCAGCAACATTGAAAGTAGCACTTTCTTGAAACTCACCTGGATGGTCCAATTCGTAAGCAATATCTCCAATCCTTTCAAGTACTTTAGATGGTCCATCTCCTCTAGGGTGCAATTTTTTCTTTCTTTTTGAATAAAATATCTCCTTCCTCATATGAACCAAAACCAAATCACCAAGCTCAAAGATAACTGCCTTTCGACCTTTATTTCTTCATAAAGCTATTTGCTCATTCTTCCTCTCAATTGCAAGTCTCGTATGCTCATGAATAGTTTTCATCAAACCCGCTTTCTTCTTTCCATCAAGACTAACCATTTCATTAGTAGGGAAAGGCAATAAGTCAAGGGGTGTAAGGAGTTAAAGCCATAAATAACTTCAAAACGAGAATAACTAGTAGATGAATGAACAGTTCGATTGTAAGCAAATTCTACCATAGGCAAGCAATCCTCCCAATGTGATGAACCGGCCGGTCGTCTTAAGAATGAATGTCCCGATCCCCTATTAAACACTTCCTCTAAGTTCATTTCTGCTATTTTGGTTTGTCGGGACGTTCGATGTTGAGTTTCGAAGAGTCTTGAGACACTTAGTCCCTAAATGAGAGCTTAAGTGTTGAAAAGTGGTCCATTGTTGGAACAGTGTGAAGACGACCTCGGAATAGAAATTCGATGGTTCCGTTAGCTCCGTTAGGTGATTTCGGGGTTGCGAGCGTGTTCGGAATGTATTTTGGAAGCCCGTAGCTCATTTAGGCTTAAAATGCCGAAGTTTGAATTTTTGAAGTTTCCGGTCCGATAGTTAGTTCTTGATTCGAGGGTCGGATTGGAATTCCAGAAGTTACAATAGCTCTGTCATGTCATTTGGAATGTGTGTGAAAAATTTTAGGTCATTCGGATGTGTTTTGGTTAGCGTGTTTTGATGAAAATAGAAGTTCTTAGGCTCAAATCCTTGTTTAATTGGAGTTTCCGACATTGTTTGAAGATTGGTACAAGTTTGAATCGGGTATTTGGTGTATTGGTGCTTTTGGTTGAAGTCACGGGGGCCTCGGGATGATTTTGGGTGGTTAACGGAGAAAAATTTTGAAGTGTTGTAGCAGCTAATTCTTCTATTCTTATATTTTCGCTTCTGCGGTGTGGGAACCGCAGAAGCAGAGCCGCATAAGCGGCCATTCCATCGGAGGAGCGGAATTTGGGCTCCCTCAGCTTTTTTGCAGGTGCGAAAGATTAATTGTAGGTGCGGAAGATTAACCGCAGATGTGGTTACGCACCTGCGAGACTTCTATCACAGATGCGACCCTGGGTCATTTGTAAGAAACCGCATAAGCGGTAAGTATTTTGCTGAATCGGCAACCGCAGGTGCAGTTTAAGACCGCAGAAGCGGAACCCTGGAGGTTATGAATAGCCGCAGAAGTGGCATTTGTTCCGCAGAAGCGGTCCCCTGTCCGCAGAAGTGGAAACCACTGTTCATATATAAAGATTTTGAGGGTTAGTTTTCAAAAGTTAGAAAAATCAAATTGAGCGCGGGGAAGGGAGATTTTGAGAGGGTTTTGAAGAGGAGATTATTGGGTAACGTTTCTTTAATCAATTCTAGTTATATTTCATCATTATGTAGTTAAATCCATCATTAATATTCGAATTGAGGATAAAAAATTGGAAAAATTGGGTGAAACTTCATAGGCTAAACTATTGAGTTTTGAGTGGGTGTTTGACCTCCGATTTGGGAGATTTTTATATGGTTAGACTCGTGAGAATACGAGGATTCTGAAAATATAAAAATTATTTGATTTCGAGACATTGTCCTGAAGGGCATTTTTGTCATTTTTCCTAATTTCACGTCGTAGCTTTGAATTAAATAGTGAAACCAGTTGTTTCCAATGTCATTTACGATATGTAATTGAATTGAATAGATTTGGTCCATTTGGAGTCGGAAACTCGTGGCAAAGGCGTGATTTCTGGTTGATTTCTGTACCGGCTCGAGGTTAGTGGCTTGTCTAACCTTGTGTGGGGGACCTTTCCCCTTAGGATTTGTTATTTGGTATTTTGAGTGCCTTTTACACGAGGTGACGAGCGCGTACTTGAGACAATTGTTGAAATTTCTATTTTTACTTAAGATATTGAGATTTAGTTCTTTCATATTTGCTTTATTCTACTTGCAATTATAACCTGTGCTAGATTAGGAAAGCATATTTAGTTGATTTAACTTGCCTAATTGCTTAAGTTGCCTTGACTGTACTACGTGAAGCATGCTAGGCCAGTACTACCTGTTGCTTGTCTTTTGTACTTCATTTCTGTGTATCTTCTTGTTGTGATTGCGCATTTATATTGGGACTACGGATGTGGGATTCCGGTAGCTCCCCCCCCTTGTTTGTTTACTTTGGGACTACAGGTTCGATTCCTAGAAGATCCCTCTGCACTTTTACTTTGAGACTGTGGGTTAGATTCCTGATAGACCCCCCTACACTTTTACTTTGGGCCTACGGGTTAGATTTCCGATAGACCCCCCTGCATATTGATGGTTGGACTACAGGACGGTATCCCGTGAGATCCTTCAGATTTACATATGTGATGGACTACGGGACGGTATCTCGGGAGATTATTCGTATTTACATATGTGATGGACTATGGGACGGTATCCCGGGAGATCCTTCAGATTTACATATGTGATGGACTACGAGACGGTATCCCGGGAGATCCACTGGACAGATGGGAAGAAGGACTACATGACGGTATCTTGGGAGATCCTCATGGTTATCACTGGTATTGAGGTGTACACATTCCGTGTTTACTTTGTTCTTTGTGTAGTTATTATTGCCTCGTAGGCCTGTCTTCTCTTACTACTGTGCTCATTAGTACTACCATTTCTTTCATACTGTTAATTTATTATTATATTTTACCTCAGTAGGGCCCTGACCTTCCTCGTCACTACCCAACCGAGGTTAGGATTGGCACTTACTGAGTACCGTTGTGGTGTACTCATGCCTCTTCTGCGCATGGTTTTCATGTGCAGATCCAGGTTCCTCCATCCAGGCATACTATCATCGAGGCGGAGAGATCTAGCGGAGACTTTGAGGTATATCTGCAGCGTCCGCAGACTGAAGAGTCTCCTTCCTTATTCTATCTGTAGTGTTTAGATTCTATCATACTTTTGATGTAGACATTCTAGAGATTAGAGCATTTACAGTATTTCTTTTAGCCCGTGTTTTTCGTGAGTTTCCAGGTTTTGGGATTGAGTTGTAGACTTCCTCGTTTCTGTTGAGTTGTATAGGCCGAACGGCCTTATATGTAGTTATTATTTTAATATGTTCAATTTTAATTAATTATTCCGCAAGTTAGGTTGTTATTTTTGCATTGTTAGGCTTACCTAGTTATATTGACTATGTTCCATCACGACATGTTCACGGAGGGCGAACTGGGGTCGTGACAAGTTGGTATCAGAGCTCTAGGTTCATAGGAGTCATGGAACACAGGCTGGTTTATTAGAGTCTCGCTGATCGGTATGGAGACATCTGTACTTATCTACAAGAGGCTATGTAACTGTTTAGGAAAAATCTTCACTTCATTTGAATTCCTTGTCGTGCGATATTTTTGACATCAATTCTAAATTTCTATTTTCTATTCTCTCACAGATGGTGAGGACACGTGCTACTCGAGATGATCAGGCACCCGCGCCCTCTACTGCACGTCAGAGGTTGGGGCCGGGGGAGAGGTCGAGGACGTGCACGTGGTGCAGCCAGAGCACCTGCGCGAGCTATCGCCGAGGCACCAACAGTAGATCCAGCCGGAGTCTAGGCACCTGGCACGCCTACTACTGCCACTACTACTCCAACTCTCCAGGAGACTTTGGCTCAGTTCAGGAGTATGTACACTACCTTAGCTCAGGCAGGGTTGCTTCCCCTTGCTGCAGCCACATCCCAGGCCGGAGGAGGAGCATAGACTCCCACCATCCTCACTCCTGAGCAGTGCGTGCAGGTTGAGCAGGCTTTCGAGATTATTCCCGCACCGCCTGCAGTGCTAGTTCAGCCCGAGGGTGGGTCAGCTGCTTCAGAGGACGAGCAGGGAGACTGGAGAGGTTCAATAAGTATGATCCCCCAGTGTTTAGTGGATTAGCATCAAATAATGCCTTGGGATTTCTAGAGGAGTGTCATCATATCGTTCGCACTATGGGCATAGTGGAGTCTACCGCGCTTTCTTTCACTGCTTTTCAGCTTCGAGGAGCCGCCTATGATTGGTGGTGCACTTATGAGATAGACAGTCCAGTCAAGGCTGCTTCACTAACTAGGACCCAATTCTCGGATATGTTTATGGGAGAGTTTGTTCCCCAGAGTCTCAGGGATGCATGGCGCACAGAGTTTGATCATTTGCACCAGGGTGCTATAACCGTTTCGGAGTATGCTATCCGTTATACCAGGTTGGCCAGGCATGCACCGGCTTTGGTTGCTACAGTTTGGGAGAAAGTTCGCAGATTCATTGAGGGTCTAATCCCACCCATCAGATCTAGCATGGCTTGAGAGTTGGAGATGGACATTCCTTATCAGCAGGTAGTGAGCATTGCTAGGGGGATTGAGGGTATGCTCTCCAGGGAGCGAGGGGAGAGGGAGGCCAAGAGGTCTCGAGAGTCGGTACACTACTCTGGTGCCCGTACCCCATCAGCAGGTCGTTATGGTAGAGGTTATGCGGGTCGCCCTATTCATTCAGCTCTTCCAGCAGCCGGTAGTGCTCCAGCTCCGCCTACACCTAAGGAGCCTTACTATGCACCTCTATTTTTTAGCACGCCTTCTGCGTAGGGTACTTCCAGGTGTCAGTCCAGTAGACCAGGCCCTAGTCAGTCACATCCACCGCGTCCTCCCAGAGCTTATTTCGAGTGTGGTGATACACGCCACATGGTTAGGGACTGCCCCAGACTTGGTAGGGGTGCATCTTCACAGACTACTTAGCCTCAGCATGCTCCTCAGAGTTCGCAGGACATGATCATAGCTCCAACTGCTACTGCACCTGCCTAGCCGGCTAGGGGCGGAGGTATGGGAGATAGAGGTCACCCTCGAGAGAGGGGCCGGACCAGATATTATGCTATTCCTGCTCGTACTGAGGATGTTGCCTCCAACTCCGTCATTATATGTATTATACTGGTTTGTCACAGAGAGGCATCAATTCTATTCGATCCGAGCTCTACTTATTCTTATGTGTCTTCTTATTTTGCTCCGCATTTGGGTGTGCCTCGGGATTCTTTGAGTACCCCCGTTTATGTTTCTACTCCTGTAGGAGATTCTCTTGTTGTGGACCACGTTTATCGGTCATGTTTGGTTACTATTTGTGGTTTTGAGACCAGAACGGATTTATTATTACTCGGTATGGTTGATTTTGACATTAATTTTTGCATGGACTGGTTGTCGCACTATTTTGCTATTCTTGATTGTCACGCCAAGACCGTGACATTGGCCATGCTAGGTATTCCGCGTATTGAGTGGAGTGGTACTTTAGATCACACTCCCAGTAGAGTTATCTCTTTCCTTAAAGCTCAGCGTATGGTTGAGAAGGGGTGTGTCCCGTATTTAGCTTATGTGAGAGATGTTAGTGTTGATTCAGTTCTAGTGGTACGAGATTATCCCGATGTGTTTCCAGTTGATCTTTCGGGCATGCCGCCCGATAGAGACAATTATTTTGGCATTGACCTGTTGCTGGGCACTCAGCCCATTTCCATTCCTCCGTATCGTATGGCTCCTCCTGAGTTGAAGGAGTTGAAGGATCAGTTGTAGGAATTGCTTGGTAAGGGTTTTATTCGACCTAGTGTTTCACCGTGGGGTGCTCCTGTATTGTTTGTGAAGAAGGAGGATGGTTCTATGCATATGTGTATTGATTATCGCCAGTTGAACAAAGTTATAGTGAATAACCATTATCCTTTGCCTCGTATTGATGATCTGTTTGACCAGCTTCAGGGCGCACATGTGTTTTCTAAGATTGACTTGCGCTCAGGTTACCATCAATTAAAGATTCGGGAGCCAGATATCCCGAAGACTGCCTTTAGGTCTCGGTATGGTCATTACGAGTTCCTTGTTATGTCATTTGGGCTGACCAATGCCCCAACAACTTTCATGCATTTGATGCACAGTGTATTCAGGCCATATCTTGACTCATTCATTATTGTTTTTATTGATGATATTTTGGTGTATTCCCGGAGTCGGGAAGATCATGAGCCACACCTGAGGACCGTACTTCTGACCATGAGGGAGAAGAAGTTATATGCAAAGTTCTCAATAAGTTTTTGCCGAGTTCTATGGCATTCTTAGGCCATGTGATTTCGAGTGAGGGTATTCGGGTGGATCCGAGGAAGATAGAGGTCGTGCAGAGTTGGCCCAGGCCGTCCTCAGCTACAGAGATTCACAGTTTCCTTGGTTTGGCGGGCTACTACCATCACTTCGTGAAGGGATTTTCATCAATTACGACCCCTATGACTAGATTGATCCACAAGGGTCCCCTATTTCAGTGGACAGAGGAGTGCGAGGCAAGCTTTCAGAAGCTCAATATAGGTTTGACTATGTCACGACCCAAAACCACACTGGTCGTGATGGCGCCTCTCGTGAAGACAAGGCCAGCCAACTAACCCAATTCACTTCCTTTTAAGATTATTTAAACATAAATGAGTAAAGTGATACAGTTTAACATCAATAATAATCAGGACTACAACCCCACACAACCCGACCGGGGTGTCACAAGTCACGAGCATCTAAGAAAGATCTTTATTACAAATTTAAAAATCTATAAAACATAGAGTAAAATCTGGAAATCAAAAGGGAGAAGAAACTCGGTGCCGCGAACGCCGACGGTCACCTTGCTTAGCTACGATAGCAATACCTTCAAATCCGCTACTAAACCGCTACCGGGTGAACAGTACCTGCAACTGCACGCGAGGTGCTGGGAGTAAAGTGAGTACTTCCAACTCAGTGGTAATAAGAGCGAATAATATCTGAGCGATAAGAAAACGCGTATGAGCACTCCAAAATTCTATAACAGATAGTACAACCCTTTTTAGAAAAATAGTAAAAACCATAACATTGAGAAAATCCTTCAGAAAATCTCAAGCTCAGTTAAAATCTCTTTTGAAAATATGCCTTTTCAACAGTTGCGAAAAATAATTTCAACAAGCAGGAAATAATCAGAAAGCTGCCCCTCGGGCTCAGTATCAACAACTCAGAACAGTATCAGCCCCTCCGGCTCAACTTAAATCAGTACCAAGTACAACATCAGCCTCTCGGGCTCAGCACTCCTTAACATGTAACACCAAGGTATCTGGTCAACAAGGCAAGTAATAGCATGCATGCCAATGATATGTGAGTGCTAAAGATCATGCCACGTAGTACAAACAGGAATGAATGCATGAATGCAATGCAATGCACATGACCGCTACGGCGCGTAGCCCGATCCATGGGTAC
>MDKF010313021.1:0-30803 GCA_026770625.1 Nicotiana glauca | reverse complement strand
AAATTTGGCAAAAGGCGACTAGGGAATGGATGCCCTATGTCTAAAAAGGCATAACTCAAGGATTGGAGCCCTAATGTTGGGAAAAGGCGACTAGGGAATGGAGGCCCTATGTTTAAAAAGGCTCAACTCAGGGATTGGAGCCTTAATGCTGGTAAAAGGAGACTAGGGAATAGATGCCCTATGTCTAAAAAGCTCAACTCAGGGATTGGAGCCCTAATTTTGGCAAAAAAGGCAACTAGGGAATGAAGGCCCTATGTCTAAAAGGCTCAACTCAGGGACTGGAGCCCAAATGTTGGCAAAAGGCGACTAGGAAATGGAGGCCCTATGTCTAAAAAGGAATAACTCAGTGTATCAAGCCCTAATGTTAGGAAAAGGAAAGTAGAGAATGGAGGCCCTATGTCTAAAAAGGCACAACTCGAATATTGGAGCCCTAATGTTGGCAAAGGGTGACTAGGGAATGAAGGTCGTATGTCTAAAAAGGCACAACTCAGGGATTGGATCCCTAATGTTGGCAAAAAGTGACTAAGGAATGGAGGTGCTATGTCTATAAAGGCACACCTCAGGGATTGGAGCTGTAATGTTGGCAAAAGGCGACTAGGGAATGGAGGTCCTATGTCTAAAAAGGCACAAATCACGGATTCGAGCCCTAATATTGGCAAGAAACGACTAAGGAATGGAGGCCCTATGTCTATAAAGGCTCCACTCAAGGATTGGAGCCCTAATGTTGGCAAAAAGGAGACTAGGGAATGAAGGCCCTATGTCTAAAAAGACACAACTCAGGGATTTGAGCCCTAATGTTGGCAAAAGACGACTAGGAAATGGAGGCCCTATGTCTTAAAAGGCACAACTCAGGGATTGTAGCCCTAATATTTGCAAAAGGCGACCAGGGAATGGAGGTCCTATGTCTAAAAAGGCACAAATCACGGATTTGAGCCATAATATTGGCAAAAACGACTAAGGAATGGAGGCCCAATGTCTATAAAGGCTCAACTCAAGGATTGGAGCCGTAATGTTAGCAAAATGGCGACTAGGGAATGGTGGCCCTATGTCTAAAAAGGCACAAATCAAGGATTGGAGCACTAAAGTTGGGAAAAGGCGACTAGGGAATGGATGCCCTATGTATAAAAAGGCATAACTCAGGGATTTGAGCCCTAATATTGGCAAAAGGCGACTAGGGAATGGAGGCCCTATGTTTAAGATGGCTCAACTCATGGATTGGAGCCCTAATGTTGGTAAAAGGCGACTAGGGAATGGAGACCCTATATCTAAAAAGGCTCAACTCAGGGATTGGAGCCCTAATGCTGGTAAAAGGAGACTATGGAATGGAGGCCCTATGTCTAAAAAGGCTCAGCTCAGGGATTGGAGCCCTAATGTTGGCAAAAAGGCGACTAGGGAATGGAGACCCTATGTCTATAAAGGCTCAACTCAGGGATAGGAGCCCTAATGTTGGCAAAAGGCGACTAGGGAATGGACACCCTATGTCAAAAAAGGCATAACTCAGGGATTGGAGCCCTAATGTTGGCAAAAGGCGACCAGGGAATGGAGACCCTATGTTTAAAAAGGCTCAACTCAAGGATTGGAGCCCAAATGCTGGGAAAAGTCGATTAGGGAATGGAGGTCGTATGTCTAAAAAGCTCAACTCAGGGATTGGAGCCCTAATGTTGGTAAAAGATGACTAGGGAACGGAGGCCCTCTGTCTAGAAAGGCATAACCCGGGGATAAATGCCCTAATGTTGGCAAAAGGCGACTAGGGAATGGAGGGCATATGTCTAAAAAGGCACAACCCAGGAATTGGAGCCCTAATGTTGGTAAAAGGCGACTAGGGAATGGAGGCCCTATGTCTAAAAAGGCACAACTCATGGATTGGAGTCCTAATGTTGGCAAAAGGCGACTAGGGATGGTGGCCTTATGACTTAAAAGGCACAACTCAGGGATTGGGTCCCTAATGTTGGCAAAAAGAAACTAAGGAATAGAGGTCCTATGTCTAAAAAGGCACAACTCAGGGATTGGAGCCCTAATGTTGGCAAAAGGCGACTAGGGATGGTGGCCTTATGACTTAAAAGGCACAACTCAGGGATTGGAGCCCTATATTGGCAAAAAGGCGACTAGGGAATGGAGGCCCTATGTCTAAAAAGGTACTACTCAGAGATTAGAGCCCTATTGTTGGCAAAAGGCGACTAGGGAATGGGACACTATGTCTATAAAGGCAAAACTCAGGGATTGGAGACCTAATGTTGGGAAAAGGCGACTAGGGAATGGAGGTTGTGTGTATAAAAAGCACAACTCAGTGATTGGAGCCCTAATGTTAGCAAAAAATGACTAGGGAATGGAGGCCCTCTGTCTAGAAAGGCACAACCCGGGGATAAAAGCCCTAATGTTGGCAAAAGGCGACTAGGGAATTGAGGCCATATGTCTAAAAAGGCACAACCCAGGAATTGGAGCCCTAATGTTGGTAAAAGGCGACTAGGGAATGGAGGCACTATGTCTAAAAAGGCACAACTCATCGATTGGAGCCCTAATGTTGGCAAAAGGTGACTAGGGATGGTGGCCATATGACTTAAAAGGCACAACTCAGGGATTGGATCCCTAATGTTGGCAAAAAGAAACTAGGGAATAGAGGTCCTATGTATATAAACGCACAACTCAGGAATTAGAGCCCTAATATTGGTAAAAGGCGACTAGGGAATGGAGGCCCTATGTCTAAAAAGGCACAACTCAAGGAATGGAGCCCTAATATTGGCAAAAGGCGACTAGGGAATGGAGGGCCTATGCCTATAAAGGCTCAACTCCGGGATTGGAGAACTAATATTGGAAAAAGGCGACTAGGGTATGGAGGCCCTATGTCTAACACGGCACAACTCAAGGAATGGAGCCCTAATATAGGCAAAAGGCGACTAGGGATGGAGGCCCTATGACTTAAAAGACACAACTCAGGGATTGGATCCCTATTGTTGGAGAAAGGCTACTAGGGAATAGAGGTCCTATGTCTAAAAAGGCACAACTCAAGGAATGGAGCCCTAATATTGGCAAAAGGCGACTAGGGATGGTGGCCCTATGACTTAAAAGACACAACTCAGGGATTGGATCCCTATTGTTGGAAAAAGGCTACTAGGGAATAGAGGTCCTATGTCTAAAAAGGCACAACTCAAGGATTGGAGCGCTAATGTTGGCAAAAGGCGACTAGGGAATGGAGGGCCTATGCCTATAAAGGCTCAACTCCTGGATTGGAGAACTAATATTGGAAAAAGGCGACTAGGGAATGGAGGCCCTATGTCTAAAAAGGCACAACTTAGGGATTGGAACCCTTATGTTGGAAAAAGGCGACTAGGGAATGGGACACTATGTCTATAAAGGCACAACTCAAGGATTGGAGCCCTAAAGTTGGCAAAAGGCGACTAGGGAATGGATGCCCTATGTCTAAAAAGGCATAACTCAAGGATTGGAGCCCTAATGTTGGGAAAAGGCGACGAGGGAATGGAGACCCTATGTTTAAAAAGGCTCAACTCAGGGATTGGAGCCTTAATGCTGGTAAAAGGCGACTAGGGAATGGATGCCCTATGTCTAAAAAGCTTAACTCAGGGATTGGAGCCCTAATTTTGGCAAAAAGGCGACTAAGGAATAGAGGCCCTATGTCTAAAAGGCTCAACTCAGAGACTGGAGCCCAAATGTTGGCAAAAGGCGACTAGGGAATGGAGGCGCTATGTCTAAAAAGGCACAACTCAGGGATTCGAGCCCTAATGTTAGGAAAAGGCAAGTAGAGAATAGAGGCCCTATGTCTAAAAAGGCACAACTCGAATATTGGAGCCCTAATGTTGGCAAAGGGTGACTAGGGAATGAAGGTCGTAGGTCTAAAAAGGCACAACTCAGGGATTGGAGCACTAATATTTGCAAAAGGCGACCAGGGAATGGAGGTCCTATGTCTAAAAAGGCACAACTCGAATATTGGAGCCCTAATGTTGGCAAAGGGCGACTAGGGAATAGAGGCGCTATGTCTAAAAAGGCACAACTCGAATATTGGAGCCCTAATGTTGGCAAAGGGCGACTAGGGAATAGAGGCGCTATGTCTAAAAAGGCACAACTCGAATATTGGAGCCCTAATGTTGGCAAAGGGCGACTAGGGAATAGAGGCGCTATGTCTAAAAAGGCACAACTCGAATATTGGAGCCCTAATGTTGGCAAAGGGCGACTAGGGAATAGAGGCGCTATGTCTAAAAAGGCACAACTCGAATATTGGAGCCCTAATGTTGGCAAAGGGCGACTAGGGAATAGAGGCGCTATGTCTAAAAAGGCACAACTCGAATATTGGAGCCCTAATGTTGGCAAAGGGCGACTAGGGAATAGAGGCGCTATGTCTAAAAAGGCACAACTCGAATATTGGAGCCCTAATGTTGGCAAAGGGCGACTAGGGAATAGAGGCGCTATGTCTAAAAAGGCACAACTCGAATATTGGAGCCCTAATGTTGGCAAAGGGCGACTAGGGAATAGAGGCGCTATGTCTAAAAAGGCACAACTCGAATATTGGAGCCCTAATGTTGGCAAAGGGCGACTAGGGAATAGAGGCGCTATGTCTAAAAAGGCACAACTCGAATATTGGAGCCCTAATGTTGGCAAAGGGCGACTAGGGAATAGAGGCGCTATGTCTAAAAAGGCACAACTCGAATATTGGAGCCCTAATGTTGGCAAAGGGCGACTAGGGAATAGAGGCGCTATGTCTAAAAAGGCACAACTCGAATATTGGAGCCCTAATGTTGGCAAAGGGCGACTAGGGAATAGAGGCGCTATGTCTAAAAAGGCACAACTCGAATATTGGAGCCCTAATGTTGGCAAAGGGCGACTAGGGAATAGAGGCGCTATGTCTAAAAAGGCACAACTCGAATATTGGAGCCCTAATGTTGGCAAAGGGCGACTAGGGAATAGAGGCGCTATGTCTAAAAAGGCACAACTCGAATATTGGAGCCCTAATGTTGGCAAAGGGCGACTAGGGAATAGAGGCGCTATGTCTAAAAAGGCACAACTCGAATATTGGAGCCCTAATGTTGGCAAAGGGCGACTAGGGAATAGAGGCGCTATGTCTAAAAAGGCACAACTCGAATATTGGAGCCCTAATGTTGGCAAAGGGCGACTAGGGAATAGAGGCGCTATGTCTAAAAAGGCACAACTCGAATATTGGAGCCCTAATGTTGGCAAAGGGCGACTAGGGAATAGAGGCGCTATGTCTAAAAAGGCACAACTCGAATATTGGAGCCCTAATGTTGGCAAAGGGCGACTAGGGAATAGAGGCGCTATGTCTAAAAAGGCACAACTCGAATATTGGAGCCCTAATGTTGGCAAAAGGCGACTAGGGAATGAAGGCCCTATGTCTAAAAAGACACAACTCAGGGATTGGAGCCCTAATATTAGCAAAAGACGACTAGGGAATGGAGGCCCTATGTCTAAAAAGGCACAACTCAGGGATTGGAGCACTAATATTTGCAAAAGGCGACCAGGGAATGGAGGTCCTATGTCTAAAAAGGCACAAATCACGGATTTGAGCCCTACTATTGGCAAAAAACGACTAAGGAATGGAGGCCCTATGTCTATAAAGGCTCAACTCAAGGATTGGAACCCTAATGTTAGCAAAATGGCGACTAAGGAATGGAGGCCCTATGTCTAAAAAGGCACAAGTCAAGGATTGGAGCACTAAAGTCTGGAAAAGGCGACTAGGGAATGGATGCCCTATGTATTAAAAGGCATAACTCAAGTATTAGAGCCCTAATATTGGCAAAAGGCGACTAGGGAATGGAGGCCCTATGTTTAAAATGGCTCAACTCAGGGATTGGAGCCCTAATGTTGGTAAAAGGCGACTAGGGAATGGACATCTATATCTAAAAAGGCTCAACTCAGGGATTGGAGCCCTAATGCTTGTAAAAGGAGACTATGGAATGGAGGCCCTATGTCTAAAAAGGCTCAGCTCAGGGATTGGAGCCCTAATGTTGGCAAAAAGGCGACTAGGGAATGGAGACCCTATGTCTATAATGGCACAACTCAGGGATAGGAGCCCTAATGTTGGCAAAAGGCGACTAGGGAATGGACACCCTATGTCAAAAAAGGCATAACTCGGGAATTGGAGCCCTAATGTTGGAAAACGGCGACCAGGGAATGGAGACCCTATGTTTAAAAAGGCTCGACTCAGGGATTGGAGCCCAAATGCTGGGAAAAGTCGATTAGGGAATGGAGGTCGTATCTCTAAAAATCTCAACTCAGGGATTGGAGCCCTAATGTTGGCAAAAGATGACTAGGGAATGGAGGCCCTCTGTCTAGAAAGGCATAACCCAGGGATAAAAGCCCTAATGTTGGCAAAAGGCGACTAGGGAATGGAGGCCATATGTTTAAAAAGGCACAACCCAGGAATTGGAGCCCTAATGTTAGTAAAAGGCGACTAGGAAATGGAGGCCCTATGTCTAAAAAGGCACAACTCAGGGATTGGATCCCTAATGTTGGCAAAAAGAAACTAGGGAATAGAGGTCCTGTGTCTAAAAAGGCACAACTCAGGGATTGGAGCCCTAATATTGGCAAAAGGCGACTAGGGAATGGTGGGCCTATGCCTAAATAGGTTCAACTATGGGATTGGAGCCCTAAGTTTGGCAAAAAGGCGACTAGGGAATGGAGGCCCTATGTCTAAAAAGGCACAACTCAGGGATTGGAACCCTAATGTTGGCAAAAGGCAACTAGGGAATGGGACACTATGTCTATAAAGGCACAACTCAGGGATTGGAGCCCTAAAGTTGGCAAAAGGCGATTAGGGAATGGATGCCCTATGTCTAAAAAGTCATAACTCAGGGATTGGAGCCCTAATATTGGGAAAATGCGACTAGGGAATGGAGGCCCTATGTTTAAAAAGGCTCAACTTAGGGATTACAGCCTTAATGCTGGTAAAAGGCGACTAGGGAATGGAGGCCCTATGTCTGAAAAGCTCAACTCAGGGATTGGAGCCCTAATTTTGCCAAAAAAGGCGACTAGGGAATGGAGGCCCTATGTCTAAAAGGCTCAACTCAGGGATTGGAGCCCAAATGTTGGCAAAAGGCGACTAGGGAATGGAGGCTCTATGTCTAAAAAGGCACAACTCGGGGATTCGAGCCCTACTGTTGGGAAAAGGCAAGTAGAGAATGGAGGCCCTATGTCTAAAGAGGCACAACTCAAATATTGGAGCCCTAATGTTGGCAAAAGGCGACTAGGGAATGAAGACCCTATGTCTAAAAAGGCACAACTCAGGTATTGGATCCCTAATGTTTGCAAAAGGTGACTAAGGAATGGAGGCGCTATGTCTATGAAGGCACAACTCAGGGATTGGAGCCGTAATGTTGACAAAATGCGACTAGGGAATGGAGTTCCTATGTCTAAAAAGGCACAAATCACGGATTCGAGCCCTAATGTTGGCAAGAAACGACTAAGTAATGGAGGCCCTATGTCTATAAAGGCTCAACTCAAGGATTGGAGCCCTAATGTTGGAAGAAAGGCGACTAGGGAATGGAGGTCCTATGTCTAAAAAGGCACAACTCAAGGATTGGAGCCCTGATGTTGGCAAAAGGCGACTAGGGAATGAAGGCCCTATGTCTAAAATGACACAACTCAAGGATTGAAGCCCTAATATTGGCAAAAGGCAACTAGAGAATGGAGGCCCTATGTCTAAAAAGGCACAACTCAGGGATTGGAGCCATAATATTGGCAAAAGGCGACTAGGGAATGGAGGTCCTATGTCTAAAAAGGCACAAATCACGGATTCGAGCCCTAATATTGGCAAAAAGTGACTAAGGAATGGATGTCCTATGTCTATAAAGGCTCAACTCAAGGATTGGAGCCCTAATATTGGCAAAAAGGCGACTAGGGAATGGAGGCCCTAGTTCTAAAAAGGCACAACTCATGGATTGGAGCACTAAAGTTGGGAAAAGGCGACTATTGAATGGATGCCCTATGTATAAAAAGGCATAACTAAGGGATTGTAGCCCTAATATTGGCAAAAAGAGATTAGGGAATGGAGGACCTATGTTTAAAAAGGCTCAACTCAGGGATTGGAGCCCTAATGTTGGTAAAAGGCGACTAGGGAATTGAGGCCATATATCTAAAAAGGCTCAACTCAGGGATTGGAGACCTAATGCTGGTAAAAGGAGAATATGGAATGGAGGCCCTATGTATAAAAAGGCTCAACTCAGGGATTGGAGCCCTAATGTTGGCAAAAAGGCGACTAGGGAATGAAGACCCTATGTATATAAAGGAACAACTCAGGGATAAGAGCCCTAATGTTGGCAAAAGGCGACTAGGTAATGGACGCCCTAGGTAAAAAAAGGCATAACTCGGGGATTGGAGCCCTAATGTTGGCAAAAGGCGACTAGGGAATGGAGACCCTATGTTTAAAAAGGCTCAACTCAGGGATTGGAGCCCTAATGCTGGGAAAAGGCGACTAGGGAATAGAGGTCGTATATCTAAAAAGCTCAACTCAGGGATTGGAGCCCTAATGTTGGCAAAAGATGACTAGGGAACGGAGGCCCTATGTCTATAAAGGCACAACCCGGGGATAAAAGCCCTAATATTTGCAAAAGGCGACTTGGGAATGGAGGCCATATGCCTAAAAAGGCACAACCTAGGAATTGGAGCCCTAATGTTGGTAAAAGGCGACTAGGTAATGGAGGCCCTATGTCTAAAAAGGCACAACTCATGGATTGGAGCCCTAATGTAGGCAAAAGGCGACTAGGGATGGTGGCCCCATGACTTAAAAGGCACAACTCTGGGATTGGATCCCTAATGTTGGCAAAAAGCAACAAGGGAATAGAGGTCCTATGTAGAAAAAGGCACAACTCATGGATTGGAGTCCTAATGTTGGCAAAAGGCGACTAGGGAATGGAGGCCCTATGACTAAAAAGGCACAGCTCAGGGATTCGAGCCCTAATGATGGGAAAAGGCAAGTAGAGAGTGGAGGACCTAAGTCTAAAAAGGCACAACTCAAAGATTGGAGCCCTAATGTTGGCAAAAGGCGACTAGGGAACGAAGGCCCTATGTCTAAAAAGGCACAACTCAGGGATTGGATCCCTAATGTTGGCAAAAGGTGACTAGGGAACGGAGGCCCTATGTCTAAAAAGGCTCCACTCAGGGATTGGAACCCTAATATTGGCAAAAGGCGACTAGGGAATAGTGGCCCCATGTCTAAAAAGGCACAACTCAAGGATTGAAGCCCTAATGCTGGCAAAAGATGACTAGGGAATAGAGGCCCTATGTCTAAAAAGGCACAACTCAAGGATTGAAGCCCTAATGCTGGCAAAAGATGACTAGGGAATAGAGGCCCTATGTCTAAAAAGGCACAACTCAAGGATTGAAGCCCTAATGCTGGCAAAAGATGACTAGGGAATAGAGGCCCTATGTCTAAAAAGGCACAACTCAAGGATTGAAGCCCTAATGCTGGCAAAAGATGACTAGGGAATAGAGGCCCTATGTCTAAAAAGGCACAACTCAAGGATTGAAGCCCTAATGCTGGCAAAAGATGACTAGGGAATAGAGGCCCTATGTCTAAAAAGGCACAACTCAAGGATTGAAGCCCTAATGCTGGCAAAAGATGACTAGGGAATAGAGGCCCTATGTCTAAAAAGGCACAACTCAAGGATTGAAGCCCTAATGCTGGCAAAAGATGACTAGGGAATAGAGGCCCTATGTCTAAAAAGGCACAACTCAAGGATTGAAGCCCTAATGCTGGCAAAAGATGACTAGGGAATAGAGGCCCTATGTCTAAAAAGGCACAACTCAAGGATTGAAGCCCTAATGCTGGCAAAAGATGACTAGGGAATAGAGGCCCTATGTCTAAAAAGGCACAACTCAAGGATTGAAGCCCTAATGCTGGCAAAAGATGACTAGGGAATAGAGGCCCTATGTCTAAAAAGGCACAACTCAAGGATTGAAGCCCTAATGCTGGCAAAAGATGACTAGGGAATAGAGGCCCTATGTCTAAAAAGGCACAACTCAAGGATTGAAGCCCTAATGCTGGCAAAAGATGACTAGGGAATAGAGGCCCTATGTCTAAAAAGGCACAACTCAAGGATTGAAGCCCTAATGCTGGCAAAAGATGACTAGGGAATAGAGGCCCTATGTCTAAAAAGGCACAACTCAAGGATTGAAGCCCTAATGCTGGCAAAAGATGACTAGGGAATAGAGGCCCTATGTCTAAAAAGGCACAACTCAAGGATTGAAGCCCTAATGCTGGCAAAAGATGACTAGGGAATAGAGGCCCTATGTCTAAAAAGGCACAACTCAAGGATTGAAGCCCTAATGCTGGCAAAAGATGACTAGGGAATAGAGGCCCTATGTCTAAAAAGGCACAACTCAAGGATTGAAGCCCTAATGCTGGCAAAAGATGACTAGGGAATAGAGGCCCTATGTCTAAAAAGGCACAACTCAAGGATTGAAGCCCTAATGCTGGCAAAAGATGACTAGGGAATAGAGGCCCTATGTCTAAAAAGGCACAACTCAAGGATTGAAGCCCTAATGCTGGCAAAAGATGACTAGGGAATAGAGGCCCTATGTCTAAAAAGGCACAACTCAAGGATTGAAGCCCTAATGCTGGCAAAAGATGACTAGGGAATAGAGGCCCTATGTCTAAAAAGGCACAACTCAAGGATTGAAGCCCTAATGCTGGCAAAAGATGACTAGGGAATAGAGGCCCTATGTCTAAAAAGGCACAACTCAAGGATTGAAGCCCTAATGCTGGCAAAAGATGACTAGGGAATAGAGGCCCTATGTCTAAAAAGGCACAACTCAAGGATTGAAGCCCTAATGCTGGCAAAAGATGACTAGGGAATAGAGGCCCTATGTCTAAAAAGGCACAACTCAAGGATTGAAGCCCTAATGCTGGCAAAAGATGACTAGGGAATAGAGGCCCTATGTCTAAAAAGGCACAACTCAAGGATTGAAGCCCTAATGCTGGCAAAAGATGACTAGGGAATAGAGGCCCTATGTCTAAAAAGGCACAACTCAAGGATTGAAGCCCTAATGCTGGCAAAAGATGACTAGGGAATAGAGGCCCTATGTCTATAAAAGCTCAACTCAAGGATTGGAGCACTAAAGTCTGGAAAAGGCGACTAGGGAATGGAGGCCCTATGTCTATAAAGGCATATCCCAGGAATTGGAGCCCTAATTTTGGCAAAAGGCGACTAGGGAATGGAGGCGCTATGTCTATAAAGGCACAACTCAGGGATTGGAGCCCTAATGTTGGAAAAAGGCGACTAGGGAATGGAGCTCCCATGTCTAAAAAGGCACAAATCACGGATTCGAGCCCTAATGTTGGAAAAAGGCGACTAGGGAATGGAGCTCCCATGTCTAAAAAGGCACAAATCACGGATTCGAGCCCTAATGTTGGAAAAAATGACTAATGAATGAAGGCCCTATGTCTATAAAGGCTCAACTCAAGGATTGGAGCCCTAATGTTGGCAAAAAGGCGACTAGGGAATGGAGACCCTATGTCTAAAAAGGCATAACTCAAGGATTGGAGCACTAATGTTGGCAAAAGGCGACTAGGGAACGAAGGCCCTATGTCTAAAAAGATAAAACTCAGGGATCGGAGCCCTAATATTGGCAAAAGGTGACTAGGGAATGGAGGCCCTATGTTTAAAAGGGCTCAACTCAGGGATTGGAGCCCTAATCTGGTAAAAGACGACCAGGGAATGGAGGCCTTATGTCTAAAAATGCACAACCCAGGAATTGGAGCCCTAACGTTGGCAAAAGGCGACCAGGGAATGGACGTCCTATGTCTAAAAAGGCATAACTCAGGGATTGGAGCCCTAATGTTGGCAAAAGGCGACTAGGGAATGGAGGCCATATGTCTAAAAAGGCACAACCCAGGAATTGGTAAAGGCGACTAGGGAATGGAGGCCATATGTCTAAAAAGGCACAACCCAGGAATTGGTAAAGGCGACTAGGGAATGGAGGCCATATGTCTAAAAAGGCACAACCCAGGAATTGGTAAAGGCGACTAGGGAATGGAGGCCATATGTCTAAAAAGGCACAACCCAGGAATTGGTAAAGGCGACTAGGGAATGGAGGCCATATGTCTAAAAAGGCACAACCCAGGAATTGGTAAAGGCGACTAGGGAATGGAGGCCATATGTCTAAAAAGGCACAACCCAGGAATTGGTAAAGGCGACTAGGGAATGGAGGCCATATGTCTAAAAAGGCACAACCCAGGAATTGGTAAAGGCGACTAGGGAATGGAGGCCATATGTCTAAAAAGGCACAACCCAGGAATTGGTAAAGGCGACTAGGGAATGGAGGCCATATGTCTAAAAAGGCACAACCCAGGAATTGGTAAAGGCGACTAGGGAATGGAGGCCATATGTCTAAAAAGGCACAACCCAGGAATTGGTAAAGGCGACTAGGGAATGGAGGCCATATGTCTAAAAAGGCACAACCCAGGAATTGGTAAAGGCGACTAGGGAATGGAGGCCATATGTCTAAAAAGGCACAACCCAGGAATTGGTAAAGGCGACTAGGGAATGGAGGCCATATGTCTAAAAAGGCACAACCCAGGAATTGGTAAAGGCGACTAGGGAATGGAGGCCATATGTCTAAAAAGGCACAACCCAGGAATTGGTAAAGGCGACTAGGGAATGGAGGCCATATGTCTAAAAAGGCACAACCCAGGAATTGGTAAAGGCGACTAGGGAATGGAGGCCATATGTCTAAAAAGGCACAACCCAGGAATTGGTAAAGGCGACTAGGGAATGGAGGCCATATGTCTAAAAAGGCACAACCCAGGAATTGGTAAAGGCGACTAGGGAATGGAGGCCATATGTCTAAAAAGGCACAACCCAGGAATTGGTAAAGGCGACTAGGGAATGGAGGCCATATGTCTAAAAAGGCACAACCCAGGAATTGGTAAAGGCGACTAGGGAATGGAGGCCATATGTCTAAAAAGGCACAACCCAGGAATTGGTAAAGGCGACTAGGGAATGGAGGCCATATGTCTAAAAAGGCACAACCCAGGAATTGGTAAAGGCGACTAGGGAATGGAGGCCATATGTCTAAAAAGGCACAACCCAGGAATTGGTAAAGGCGACTAGGGAATGGAGGCCATATGTCTAAAAAGGCACAACCCAGGAATTGGTAAAGGCGACTAGGGAATGGAGGCCATATGTCTAAAAAGGCACAACCCAGGAATTGGTAAAGGCGACTAGGGAATGGAGGCCATATGTCTAAAAAGGCACAACCCAGGAATTGGTAAAGGCGACTAGGGAATGGAGGCCATATGTCTAAAAAGGCACAACCCAGGAATTGGTAAAGGCGACTAGGGAATGGAGGCCATATGTCTAAAAAGGCACAACCCAGGAATTGGTAAAGGCGACTAGGGAATGGAGGCCATATGTCTAAAAAGGCACAACCCAGGAATTGGTAAAGGCGACTAGGGAATGGAGGCCATATGTCTAAAAAGGCACAACCCAGGAATTGGTAAAGGCGACTAGGGAATGGAGGCCATATGTCTAAAAAGGCACAACCCAGGAATTGGTAAAGGCGACTAGGGAATGGAGGCCATATGTCTAAAAAGGCACAACCCAGGAATTGGTAAAGGCGACTAGGGAATGGAGGCCATATGTCTAAAAAGGCACAACCCAGGAATTGGTAAAGGCGACTAGGGAATGGAGGCCATATGTCTAAAAAGGCACAACCCAGGAATTGGTAAAGGCGACTAGGGAATGGAGGCCATATGTCTAAAAAGGCACAACCCAGGAATTGGTAAAGGCGACTAGGGAATGGAGGCCATATGTCTAAAAAGGCACAACCCAGGAATTGGTAAAGGCGACTAGGGAATGGAGGCCATATGTCTAAAAAGGCACAACCCAGGAATTGGTAAAGGCGACTAGGGAATGGAGGCCATATGTCTAAAAAGGCACAACCCAGGAATTGGTAAAGGCGACTAGGGAATGGAGGCCATATGTCTAAAAAGGCACAACCCAGGAATTGGTAAAGGCGACTAGGGAATGGAGGCCATATGTCTAAAAAGGCACAACCCAGGAATTGGTAAAGGCGACTAGGGAATGGAGGCCATATGTCTAAAAAGGCACAACCCAGGAATTGGTAAAGGCGACTAGGGAATGGAGGCCATATGTCTAAAAAGGCACAACCCAGGAATTGGTAAAGGCGACTAGGGAATGGAGGCCATATGTCTAAAAAGGCACAACCCAGGAATTGGTAAAGGCGACTAGGGAATGGAGGCCATATGTCTAAAAAGGCACAACCCAGGAATTGGTAAAGGCGACTAGGGAATGGAGGCCATATGTCTAAAAAGGCACAACCCAGGAATTGGTAAAGGCGACTAGGGAATGGAGGCCATATGTCTAAAAAGGCACAACCCAGGAATTGGTAAAGGCGACTAGGGAATGGAGGCCATATGTCTAAAAAGGCACAACCCAGGAATTGGTAAAGGCGACTAGGGAATGGAGGCCATATGTCTAAAAAGGCACAACCCAGGAATTGGTAAAGGCGACTAGGGAATGGAGGCCATATGTCTAAAAAGGCACAACCCAGGAATTGGTAAAGGCGACTAGGGAATGGAGGCCATATGTCTAAAAAGGCACAACCCAGGAATTGGTAAAGGCGACTAGGGAATGGAGGCCATATGTCTAAAAAGGCACAACCCAGGAATTGGTAAAGGCGACTAGGGAATGGAGGCCATATGTCTAAAAAGGCACAACCCAGGAATTGGTAAAGGCGACTAGGGAATGGAGGCCATATGTCTAAAAAGGCACAACCCAGGAATTGGTAAAGGCGACTAGGGAATGGAGGCCATATGTCTAAAAAGGCACAACCCAGGAATTGGTAAAGGCGACTAGGGAATGGAGGCCATATGTCTAAAAAGGCACAACCCAGGAATTGGTAAAGGCGACTAGGGAATGGAGGCCATATGTCTAAAAAGGCACAACCCAGGAATTGGTAAAGGCGACTAGGGAATGGAGGCCATATGTCTAAAAAGGCACAACCCAGGAATTGGTAAAGGCGACTAGGGAATGGAGGCCATATGTCTAAAAAGGCACAACCCAGGAATTGGTAAAGGCGACTAGGGAATGGAGGCCATATGTCTAAAAAGGCACAACCCAGGAATTGGTAAAGGCGACTAGGGAATGGAGGCCATATGTCTAAAAAGGCACAACCCAGGAATTGGTAAAGGCGACTAGGGAATGGAGGCCATATGTCTAAAAAGGCACAACCCAGGAATTGGTAAAGGCGACTAGGGAATGGAGGCCATATGTCTAAAAAGGCACAACCCAGGAATTGGTAAAGGCGACTAGGGAATGGAGGCCATATGTCTAAAAAGGCACAACCCAGGAATTGGTAAAGGCGACTAGGGAATGGAGGCGCTATGTCTATAAAGGCACAACTCAGGGATTGGATCCCTAATGTTGGCAAAAGGGGACTAGGGAACGGAGGCCCTATGTCTATAAAGGCACAACCCGGGGATAAAAGCCCTAATGTTTGCAAAAGGCGACTTGGGAATGGAGGCCATATGTCTAAAAAGGCACAACCCAGGAATTGGTAAAAGGCGACTAGGGAATGGAGGCCCTATGTCTAAAAAGGCACAACTCATGGATTGGGGCCCTAATGTTGGCAAAAGGCGACTAGGGATGGTGGCCCTATGACTTAAAAGGCACAACTCTGGGATTGGATCCCTAATGTTGGCAAAAAGCAACAAGGGAATAGAGGTCCTATGTAGAAAAGGCACAACTCATGGATTGGAGTCCTAATGTTGGCAAAAGGCGACTAGGGAATAGAGGCCCCCTGACTAAAAAGGCACAGCTCAGGGATTCGAGCCCTAATGATGGGAAAAGGCAAGTTGAGAGTGGAGGACCTAAGTCTAAAAAGGCACAACTCAAAGATTGGAGCCCTAATGTTGGCAAAAGGCGACTAGGGAATGAAGGCCCTATGTCTAAAAAGGCACAACTCAGGGATTGGATCCCTAATATTGGCAAAAGGTGACTAGGGAACGGAGGCCCTATGTCTAAAAAGGCTCCATTCAGGGATTGGAACCCTAATATTGGCAAAAGGCGACTAGGGAATAGTGGCCCCATGTCTAAAAAGCTCAACTCAGGGATTGAAGCCCTAATGTTGGCAAAAGATGACTAGGTAATAGAGGCCCTATGTCTATAAAGGCAGAACAGGAGGTTAAAAGCCTTAATATTGGCAAAAGGCGACTAGGGAATGGAGGCCCTATGTCTATAAAGGCAGAACAGGAGGTTAAAAGCCTTAATATTGGCAAAAGGCGACTAGGGAATGGAGGCCCTATGTTTAAATAGGCTCAACTCAGGGATTGGAGCCCTAACGTTGGTAAAAGGCGACTAGGGAATGGAGGCCCTATGTTTAAATAGGCTCAACTCAGGGATTGGAGCCCTAACGTTGGTAAAAGGCGACTAGGGAATGGAGGCCCTATGTTTAAATAGGCTCAACTCAGGGATTGGAGCCCTAACGTTGGTAAAAGGCGACTAGGGAATGGAGGCCCTATGTTTAAATAGGCTCAACTCAGGGATTGGAGCCCTAACGTTGGTAAAAGGCGACTAGGGAATGGAGGCCCTATGTTTAAATAGGCTCAACTCAGGGATTGGAGCCCTAACGTTGGTAAAAGGCGACTAGGGAATGGAGGCCCTATGTTTAAATAGGCTCAACTCAGGGATTGGAGCCCTAACGTTGGTAAAAGGCGACTAGGGAATGGAGGCCCTATGTTTAAATAGGCTCAACTCAGGGATTGGAGCCCTAACGTTGGTAAAAGGCGACTAGGGAATGGAGGCCCTATGTTTAAATAGGCTCAACTCAGGGATTGGAGCCCTAACGTTGGTAAAAGGCGACTAGGGAATGGAGGCCCTATGTTTAAATAGGCTCAACTCAGGGATTGGAGCCCTAACGTTGGTAAAAGGCGACTAGGGAATGGAGGCCCTATGTTTAAATAGGCTCAACTCAGGGATTGGAGCCCTAACGTTGGTAAAAGGCGACTAGGGAATGGAGGCCCTATGTTTAAATAGGCTCAACTCAGGGATTGGAGCCCTAACGTTGGTAAAAGGCGACTAGGGAATGGAGGCCCTATGTTTAAATAGGCTCAACTCAGGGATTGGAGCCCTAACGTTGGTAAAAGGCGACTAGGGAATGGAGGCCCTATGTTTAAATAGGCTCAACTCAGGGATTGGAGCCCTAACGTTGGTAAAAGGCGACTAGGGAATGGAGGCCCTATGTTTAAATAGGCTCAACTCAGGGATTGGAGCCCTAACGTTGGTAAAAGGCGACTAGGGAATGGAGGCCCTATGTTTAAATAGGCTCAACTCAGGGATTGGAGCCCTAACGTTGGTAAAAGGCGACTAGGGAATGGAGGCCCTATGTTTAAATAGGCTCAACTCAGGGATTGGAGCCCTAACGTTGGTAAAAGGCGACTAGGGAATGGAGGCCCTATGTTTAAATAGGCTCAACTCAGGGATTGGAGCCCTAACGTTGGTAAAAGGCGACTAGGGAATGGAGGCCCTATGTTTAAATAGGCTCAACTCAGGGATTGGAGCCCTAACGTTGGTAAAAGGCGACTAGGGAATGGAGGCCCTATGTTTAAATAGGCTCAACTCAGGGATTGGAGCCCTAACGTTGGTAAAAGGCGACTAGGGAATGGAGGCCCTATGTTTAAATAGGCTCAACTCAGGGATTGGAGCCCTAACGTTGGTAAAAGGCGACTAGGGAATGGAGGCCCTATGTTTAAATAGGCTCAACTCAGGGATTGGAGCCCTAACGTTGGTAAAAGGCGACTAGGGAATGGAGGTCCTATGTCTAAAAAGGCACAGCTCAGGGATTCGAGCCCTAATATTGGCAAAAGGAGATTAGGGAATGGAGGCCCTATGTTTAAATAGGCTCAACTCAGGGATTGGAGCCCTAACGTTGGTAAAAGGCGACTAGGGAATGGAGGCCATATATCTAAAAAGGCTCAACTCAAGGATTGGAGCCCTAATGCTGGTAAAAGGCGAATATGGAATGGAGGCCCTATGTATAAAAAGGCTCAACTCAGGGATTGGAGCCCTAATGTTGGCAAAAAGGCGACTAGGTAATGGAGACCCTATGTATATAAAGGAACAACTCAGGGATAGGAGCCCTAATGTTGGCAAAGGGCGACTAAGGAATGGACACCCTAGGTAAAAAACGCATAACTCGGGGATTGGAGCCCTAATGTTGGCAAAAGGCGACTAGGGAATGGAGACCCTATGTTTAAAAAGGCTCAACTCAGGGATTGGAGCCCTAATGCTGGGAAAAGGTGACAAGGGAATGGAGGTCGTATGTCTAAAAAGCTCAACTCAGGTATTGGAGCCCTAATGTTGGCAAAAGATGACTAGGGAACGGAGGCCCTATGTCTATAAAGGCACAACCCGGGGATAAAAGCCCTAATGTTTGCAAAAGGCGACTTGAGAATGGAGGCCATATGTCTAAAAAGGCACAACCCAGGAATTGGTAAAAGGCGACTAGGGAATGGAGGCCCTATGTTTAAAAAGGCACAACTCATGGATTGGGGCCCTAATGTTGGCAAAAGGCGACTAGGGATGGTGGCCCTATGACTTAAAAGGCACAACTCTGGGATTGGATCCCTAATGTTGGCAAAAAGCAACGAGGGAATAGAGGTCCTATGTCTAAAAAGGCACAACTCATGGATTGGAGCCCTAATGTTGGCAAAAGGCGACTAGGGAATGGAGGCCCTATGAATAAAAAGGCACAGCTCAGGGATTCGAGCCCTAATGATGGGAAAAGGCAAGTAGAGAGTGGAGGCCCTAAGTCTAAAAAGGCACAACTCAAAGATTGGAGCCCTAATGTTGGCAAAAGGCAACTAGGGAATGAAGGCCCTATATCTAAAAAGGCACAACTCAGGGATTAGATCCCTAATGTTGGCAAAGGTGACTAGGGAATGGAGGCCCTGTGTCTAAAAAGGCTCCACTCAGGGATTGGAGCACTAATATTGGCAAAAGGCAACTAGGGAATAGTGGCCCCATGTCTAAAAAGCTCAAATCAGGGATTGAAGCCCTAATGTTGACAAAAGATGACTAGGGAACAGAGGCCCTATGTCTATAAAGGCACAACACGAGGATAAAAGCCCTAATATTGGTAAAAGGCGACTAAGGAATGGAGGCCCTATGTCTATAAAGGCACAACCCAGGAATTGGAGCCCTAATGTTGGCAAAAGGCAACTAGGGAATGGAGGCGCTATGTCTATAAAGGCACAACTCAGGGATTGGCGCCCTAATGTTGGAAAAAAGCGACTAGGGAATGGAGGTCTCATGTCTAAAAAGGCACAAATCACGGATTCAAGCCCTAATGTCGGAAAAAATGACTAATGAATGATGGCCCTATGTCTATAAAGGCTCAACTCAAGGATTGGAGCCCTAATGTTGGCAAAAAGCGACTAGGGAATGGAGGCCCTATGTCTAAAAAGGCATAACTCAAGGATTGGAGCACTAATGTTGGCAAAAGGCGACTAGGGAACGAAGGCCCTATGTCTAAAAAAATACAACTTAGGGATTGGAGCCCTAATATTGGCAAAAGGTGACTAGGGAATGGAGGCCCTATGTTTAAAAGGGCTCAACTCAAGGATTGGAGCCCTAATCTGGTAAAAGACGACTAGGGAATGGAGGCCCTATGTCTAAAAACGCACAACCCAGGAATTGGAGTCCTAACGTTGGCAAAAGGCGACCAGGGAATGGACGTCCTATGTCTAAAAAGGCATAACTCAGGGATTGGAGCCCTAATGTTGGCAAAAGCGACAAGGGAATGGAGGCCCTATGTTTAAAAGGGCTCAACTCAAGGATTGGAGCCCTAATGTTGGCAAAAGCGACAAGGGAATGGAGGCCCTATGTTTAAAAAGGCTTAACTCAGGGATTAGAGCCCTAATGTTGGAGAAAAAATAACTAGGTAATGGAGGCCATATGTCTAAAAAGGCTCAACTCAAGGATTGGAGCCCTAATGTTGGCAAAAAGGAGACTAGGGAATGGAGGCCCTATGTTTAAAATGGCACAACTCAAACATTGGAACCCTAATATTTGCAAAAGGCGACTAGGGAATGGAGGCCTAATGTCTAAAAAGGCACAACTCAGGTATCGGAGTCCTAATATTTACAAAAGGCAGCTAGGGAATGGAGGCCCTATGTCTAAAAAGGCACAGCTCAGGGATTGGAGCCCTAATGTTGGCAAAAGGCAACTAGGGAATGGTGGCCCTATGTTTAAAAAGGCTCAACTCTGGGATTGGAGCCCTAATGCTGGTAAAAGGCGACTAGGGAATGGAGGCCCTGTGTTTAAAAAGGCTCAACTCAAGGATTAGAGCCCTAATGTTGGCAAAAGGCGACTAGGGACCGGAGGCCCTATGTCTATAAAGGCACAACTCAGGGATTAGAGCCCTAATGTTGGCAAATGGTAACTTGGGAATGGACGCCCTATGTCTAAAAAGGCATAACTCAGGGATTGGAGCCCCAATGTTGGCAAAAGGCGACTAGGGAATGGAGGCCCTATGTTTAAAAATGCTCAACTCAGGGATTAGAGCCCTAATACTGGTAAAGGGCGACTAGGGAATGGAGGACCTATGTCTAAAAAGCTCAACTCAGGGATTGGAGCCCTAATGTGGGCAAAAAGGCAACTAGGGAATGGAGGCCCTATATCTAAAAGGCTCAACTTAGGGATTGGAGCCAAAATGTTGGCAAAAGGCGACTAGGGAATGGAGGCCCTATGTCTAAAAAGGCACAGCTCTGGGATTCGAGCACTAATGCTGGCAAAATATGAGTAGAGAATAGAGGCCCTATGTCTAAAAGGGCACAACTCGAGGATTGGAGCCCTAATGTTGGCAAAAGGCGACTAGGGAATGCAGGCCCTATGTCTAAAAAGGCACAACTAAGGGATTGGAACCCTAATGTTGGCAAAAGGCGACTAGGGAATGGAGACCCTATGTCTAAATAGGCACAACTCAGGGATTGGAGCCCTAATATTGGCAAAAGGCGACTAGGGAATGGAGGTCCTATGTCTAAAAAGGCACAAATCACGGATTCGAGCCCTAATATTGGCAAAAAATGACTAAGGAATGGAGGCCCTATGTCTATAAAGGCTTAACTCAATGATTGGAGCCCTAATGTTGGCAAAAAGGCGACTAGGGAATGGAGGCCCTATGTCTAAAAAGGCAAAAATCAAGGATTGGAGCCCTAAAGTTGGGAAAAGGCGACTAGGAAATGGATGCCCTATGTATAAAAAGGCATAAATCAGGGATTGGAGCCCTAATATTGGCAAAAGGCGACTAGGGAATGGTGGCCATATGTTTAAAAAGGCTCAACTCAGGGATTGGAGCCCTAATGTTGGCAAAAGGCGACTAGGGAATGGAGGCCCTATATCTAAAAAGGCTCAACTTAGGGATTGGAGCCCTAATGCTGGTAAAAGGCGACTATAGATTGGAGGCCCTATGTCTAAAAAGGCTCAACGCATGGATTGGAGCCCTAATGTTGTCAAAAAGGCGACTAGTGAATGGAGACCCTATGTCTATAAAGGCACAACTCAGGGATAGGAGCCCTAATGTCGGCAAAAGGTGACTAGGGAATGGACGCCCTATGTCAAAAAAGGCATAACTCGGGGATTGGAGCCCTAATAATGGCAAAATGCGACTAGGGAATGGAGACCCTACATTTAAAAAGGCTCAACTCAGGGATTGGAGGCCTAATGCTGGGAAAAGGCGACTAAGGAATAGAGGTCGTATGTCTAAAACACTCAACTTAGGGATTGGAGCCCTAATGGTTGCAAAAGATGACTAGGGAACGGAGGCCCTATGTCTATAAAGGCACAACCCGGGGATAAAAGCCCAAATGTTTGCAAAAGGCGACTTGGGAATGGAGGCCATATGTCTAAAAAGGCACAACCCATGAATTGGAGCCCTAATGTTGGTAAAAGGCGACTAGAGAATGGAGGCCCTATGTCTAAAAAGGCACAACTCATGGATTGGAGCCCTAATGTTGGCAAAAGGGGACTAGGGATGGTGGATCTATGACTTAAAAGGCACAACTCAAGGATTGGATCCCTAATGTTGGCAAAAAGCAACTAGGGAATAGAGATCCTATGTCTTAAAAGGCACAACTCATGGATTGGAGCCCTAATGTTGGCAAAAGGCGACTAGGGAATGGAGGCTCTATGACTAAAAAGGCACAGCTCAGGGATTCGAGCCCTAATGATGGGAAAAGGCAAGTAGAGAATGGAGGCCCTAAGTCTAAAAAGGCACAACTCAAATATTGGAGCCTTAATGTTGGCAAAAGGCGATTAGGGAATGAAGGCCCTATATCTAAAAAGGCACAACTCAGGGATTGGATCCCTAATATTGGCAAAAGGTGACTAGGGAATGGAGGCCCTATGTCTAAAAAGGCTCCACTCAGGGATTCGAGCCCTAATGTTGGCAAAAGGCGATTAGGGAATGAAGGCCCTAGATCTAAAAAGGCACAACTCAGGGATTGGATCCCTAATATTGGCAAAAGGTGACTAGGGAATGGAGGCCCTATGTCTAAAAAGGCTCCACTCAGGGATTCGAGCCCTAATGTTGGCAAAAGGCGATTAGGGAATGAAGGCCCTAGATCTAAAAAGGCACAACTCAGGGATTGGATCCCTAATATTGGCAAAAGGTGACTAGGGAATGGAGGCCCTATGTCTAAAAAGGCTCCACTCAGGGATTCGAGCCCTAATGTTGGCAAAAGGCGATTAGGGAATGAAGGCCCTAGATCTAAAAAGGCACAACTCAGGGATTGGATCCCTAATATTGGCAAAAGGTGACTAGGGAATGGAGGCCCTATGTCTAAAAAGGCTCCACTCAGGGATTCGAGCCCTAATGTTGGCAAAAGGCGATTAGGGAATGAAGGCCCTAGATCTAAAAAGGCACAACTCAGGGATTGGATCCCTAATATTGGCAAAAGGTGACTAGGGAATGGAGGCCCTATGTCTAAAAAGGCTCCACTCAGGGATTGGAACCCTAATATTGGCAAAAGGCGACTAGGGAATGGTGGCCCCATGTCTAAAAAGCTCAACTCAGGGATTGGAGCCCTAATGTTGGAAAAAGATTACTAGGGAACAGAGGCCCTATGTCTAGAAAAGCAGAACACGGGGATAAAAGGCCTAATATTGGCAAAAGGCGACTAGGGAACGGAGGCCCTATGTCTATAAAGGCACAACCCAGGAATTGGAGCCCTAATGTTGGCAAAAGGTGACTTGGGAATAGAGATCCTATGTCTAAAAACGCACAAATCACGGATTTGAGCCCTAATGTTGGCAAAAAACGACTAATGAATGAAGGCCCTACGTTTATAAAGGCTCAACTCAAGGATTGGAGCCCTAATGTTGGCAAAAGGCGACTAGGGAATGGAGGTACTATGTCTAAAAAGGCACAACTCAAGGATTGAAGCACTAATGTTGGCAAAAGGCGACTAGAGAATGAAGGCCCTATGTCTAAAAAGATACAACTCAGGGATTGGAGCCCTTATATTGGCAAAAGGCGACTAGGGAATGGAGGCCCTATGTTTAAAAGGGCTCAACTCCGGGATTGGAGCCCTAATCTGGTAAAAGGCAACTAGGGAATGGGACACTATGTCTATAAAGTCACAACTCAGGGATTGGAGCCCTAAAGTTGGCAAAAGGCGATTAGGGAATGGATGCCCTATGTCTAAAAAGTCATAACTCAGGAATTGGAGCCCTAATATTGGGAAAAGGCAACTAGGGAATGGAGGCCCTATGTTTAAAAAGGCTCAACTCAGGGATTACAGCCTTAATACTGATAAAAAGCAACTAGGGAATGGAGGCCCTATGTCTAAAAAGCTCAACTCAGGGATTGGAGCCCTAATTTTGGCAAAAAATGCGACTAGGGAATGGAGGCCCTATGTCTAAAAGGCTCAACTCAGGGATTGGAGCCCAAATATTGGCAAAAGGCGACTAGGGAATGAAGGCTCTATGTCTAAAAAGGCATAACTCAGGGATTCGAGCCCTACTGTTGGGAAAAGGCAAGTAGAGAATGGAGGCCCTTTGTCTAAAGAGGCACAACTCAAATATTGGAGCCCTAATGTTGGCAAAAGGCAACTAGGGAATGAAGGCCCTATGTTTAAAAAGGCATAACTCAGGTATTGGATCCCTAATGTTGGCAAAAGGTGACAAAGGAATGGAGGCGCTATGTCTATAAAGGCACAACTAAGGGATTGGAGCCGTAATGTTGACAAAATGCGACTAGGGAATGGACGTCCTATGTCTTAAAAGGCACAAATCACGGATTTGAGCCCTAATATTGGCAAGAAACGACTAAGTAATGGAGGCCCTATGTCTATAAAGGCTCAACTCAAGGATTGGAGCCCTAATGTTGGAACAAAGGCGACTAGGGAATGGAGGTCCTATGCCTAAAAAGGCATAACTCAAGGATTGGAGCCCTGATGTTGGCAAAAGGCGACTAGGGAATGAAAGCCCTATGTCTAAAATGACACAACTCAGGGATTGGAGCCCTAATATTGGCAAAAGGCGACTAGAGAATGGCGGCCCTTTGTCTAAAAAGGCACAACTCAGGGATTGGAGCCCTAATATTGGCAAAAGGCAACTAGGAAATGGAGGTCCTATGTCTAAAAAGGCACAAATCACGGATTCGAGCCCTAATATTGGCAAAAAGTGATTAAGGAATGGAGGTCCTATGTCTATAAAGGCTCAACTCAAGGATTGGAGCCCTAATATTGGCAAAAAGGCGACTAGGGAATGGAGGCCCTAGTTCTAAAAAGGAACAACTCAAGGATTAGAGCCCTAAAGTTGGGAAAAGGCGACCATTGAATGGATGCCCTATGTATAAAAAGGCATAACTTAGGGATAGGAGCCCTAATATTGGCAAAAGGAGATTAGGGAATGGAGGCCCTATGTTTAAAAAGGCTCAACTCAGGGATTGGAGCCCTAATGTCGGTAAAAGGCGACTAGGGAATGGAGGCCTTATATCAAAAAAGGCTCAACTCAGGGATTGGAGCCCTAATGCTGGTAAAAGGCGAATATGGAATGGAGGCCCTATGTATAAAAAGACTCAACTCAGGGATTGGAGCCCTAATGTTTGCAAAAAGGCGACTAGGGAATGGAGACCCTATGTATATAAAGGAACAACTCAGGGATAGGAGCCCTAATGTTGGCAAAGGGCGACTAGGGAATGGATGCCCTAGGTAAAAAAGGCATAACTCGGGGATTGGAGCCCTAATGTTGGCAAAATGCGACTAGGGAATGGAGACCCTACATTTAAAAAGGCTCAACTCGGGGATTGGAGCCCTAATGTTGGCAAAAGATGACTAGGGAACGGAGGCCCTATGTCTATAAAGGCACAACCTGGGGATAAAAGCCCTAATGTTTGCAAAAGGCGACTTGGGAATGGAGGCCATATGTCTAAAAAGGCACAACCCAGGAATTGGAACCCTAATGTTGGTAAAAGGCGACTAGGGAATGGAGGCCCTATGTCTAAAATGGAAAAACTCATGGATTGGAGCCCTAATGTTGGCAAAAGGCGACTAGGGATGGTGGCCCTATGACTTAAAAGGCATAACTCAGGGATTGGACCCCTAATGTTGGCAAAAAGCAGCAAGGGAATAGAGGTCCTATGCCTAAAAAGGCACAAATCATGGATTGGATCCCTAATGTTGGCAAAAGGCGACTAGGAAATGGAGGCCTTATGACTAAAAAGGCACAGCTCAGGGATTCGAGCCCTAATAATGGGAAAAGGCAAGTAGAGAATGGAGGCCCTAAGTATAAAAAGACACAAACTCAGGGATTGGAACCCTAATGTTGGCAAAAGGTGACTAGGGAATGGAGGCCCTATGTCTAAAAAGGCTCCACTCAGGGATTGGAACCCTAATATTGGCAAAAGGCGACTAGGGAATATTAGCCCCATGTCTAAAAAGCTCAACTCAGGGATTGAAGCCCTAATGTTGGCAAAATATGACTAGGGAACAGAGGCCCTATGTCTAGAAAGGCACAACACGAGGATAAAAGCCCTAATATTGGCAGAAGGCGACTAGGGAATGGAGGCCCTATGTCTATAAAGGCACATCCCAGGAATTGGAGCCCTAATATTGGCAAAAGGTGACTAGGGAATGGAGGCGCTATGTCTATAAAGGCACAACTCAAGGATTGGAGCTCTAAAGTTGGAAAAAGGTGACTAGGGAATGGAGGTCCTATGTCTAAAAAGGCACAAATCACGGATTCGAGCCCTAATGTTGGAAAAAAACGACTAATGAATGAAGGCCCTATGTCTATAAAGGCTCAACTCAATGATTGGAGCCCTAATGTTGGCAAAAAGGCGACTAGGGAATGGAGGCCCTATGTCTAAAAAGGCATAAGTCAAGGATTGGAGCACTAATATTGGCAAAAGGCGACTAGGGAACGAAGGCCCTATGTCTAAAAAGATACAACTCAGGGATTGGAGCCCTAATATTGGCAAAAGGTGACTAGGAAATGGAGGCCCTATGTTTAAAAGGACTCAACTCAGGAACTGAAGCCCTAATCTGGTAAAAGGCGACTAGGGAATGGAGGCCCTATGTCTAAAAAGGCACAACCTAGGAATTGGAGCCATAACGTTGGCAAAAGGCGACCAGGGAATGGACGTCCTATGTCTAAAAAGGCATAACTCAGGGATTGGAGCCCTAATGTTGGCAAAAGCAACAAGGGAATGGAGGCCCTATGTTTAAAAAGGCTCAACTAAGGGATTGGAGCCCTAATGTTGGAGAAAAAATAACTAGGTAATGGAGGCCATATGTCTAAAAAGGCTCAACTCAAGGATTGGAGCCCTAATGTTGGCAAAAAGGAGACTAGGGAATGGAGGCCCTATGTCTAAAATGGCACAACTCAAGGATTGGAGACCTAATATTTGCAAAAGGCGACTAGGAAATGAAGTCCCTATGTCTAAAAAGGCACAACTCGGGGTATTGGAGTCCTAATATTTGCAAAAGGCGACTAGGGAATGGAGGCCCTATGTCTAAAAAGGCACAACTCAGGGATTGGAGCCCTAATATTGGCAAAAGGCGACTAGGGAATGGTGGCCCTATGTTTAAAAAGGCTCAACTCAGGGATTGGAGCCCTAATGCTAGTAAAAGGCGACTAGGGAATGGAGGTCGTATGTCTAAAAAGGCTCAACTCAGGGATTAGAGCCCTAATGTTGGCAAAAGGCAACTAGGGACCGGAGGCCCTATGTCTATAAAGGCACAACTCAGGGATTGGAGCCCTAATATTGGCAAATGGTGACTTGGGAATGGACGCCATATGTCTAAAAAGGCATAACTCAGGGATTGGAGCCCTGATGTTGGAAAAAGGCGACTAGGGAATGGAGGCCCTATGTTTAAAAATGCTCAACTCAGGGATTAGAGCCCTAATACTGGTAAAGGGCGACTAGGGAATGGAGGACCTATGTCTAAAAAGCTCAACTCACGGATTGGAGCCCTAATGTTGGCAAAAAGGCGACTAGGGAATGGAGGCCCTATATCTAAAAGGCTCAATTTAGGGATTGGAGCCAAAATGTTGGCAAAAGGCGACAAGGGAATGTAGGCCCTATGTCTAAAAAGGCACAGCTCAAGGATTTGAGCCCTAATGTTGGCAAAAGATGAGTAGAGAATGGAGGCCCTATGTCTAAAAGGGCACAACTCAAGGATTGGAGCCCTAATGTTGGCAAAAGGCGACTAGGGAATGCAATCCCTATGTCTAAAAGGCACAACTAAGGGATTGGAACCCTAATGTTGGCAAAAGGCGACTAGGGAATGGAGACCCTATGTCTAAATATGCACAACTCAGGGATTAGAGCCCTAATATTGGCAAAAGGCGACTAGGGAATGGAGGTCCTATGTCTAAAAAGGCATAAATCACGGATTCGAGCCCTAATATTGGCAAAAAACGATTAAGAAATAGAGGCCCTATGTCTATAAAGGCTCAACTCAAGGATTGGAGCCCTAATGTTGGCAAAAAGGCGACTAGGGAATGGAGGCCCTATGTCTAAAAAAGCACAACTCACGGATTGGAGCCCAAAAGTTGGGAAAAGGCGACTAGGAAATGGATGCCCTGTGTATAAAAAGGCATAACTCAGGGATTTGAGCCCTAATATTGGCAAAAGGCGACTAGGGAATGGTGGCCCTATGTTTAAAAAGGCTCAACTCAGGGATTGGTGCCCTAATGTTGGCAAAAGGCGACTAGTGAATGGAGGCCCTATATCTAAAAAGGCGCAACTCAGGGATTGGAGCCCTAATGCTGGTAAAAGGTGACTATGGATTGGAGGCCCTATGTCTAAAAAGGCTCAACTCAGGGACTGGATCCCTGATGTTGGCAAAAAGGTGACTAGCGAATGGAGACCCTATGTCTATAAAGTCACAACTCAGAGATAGGAGCCCTAATGTCGGCAAAAGGCGACTAGGGAATGGAGACCCTACGTTTAAAAAGGCTCAACTTAGGGATTGGAGCCCTAATGCTGGGTAAAGGCGACTAGGGAATGGAGGTCGTATGTCTAAAAAGCTCAACTCTGGGATTGGAGCCCTAATGTTGGCAAAAGATGACTAGGGATCGGAGGCCCTATGTCTATCAAGGCACAACCCGGGGATAAAAGCCCTAATGTTTGCAAAAGGCGACTTGGGAATGGAGGCCATATGTCTAAAAAAACACAACACAGGAATTGGAGCCCTAATGTTGGTAAAAGGCGACTAAAGAATGGAGGCCCTTTGTCTAAAAAGGCACAACTCATGGATTGGAGCCCTAATGTTGGCAAAAGGCGACTAGAGATGGTGGTTCTATGACTTAAAAGGCACAACCCAGGGATTGGATCCCTAATGTTGGCAAAAAGCAACTAGGGAACAGAGGTCCTATGTCTTAAAAGGCACAACTCATGGATTGGAATGTTGGCAAAAGGCGACTAGGGAATGGAGGCTCTATGACTAAAAAGGAACAGCTCAGGGATTCGAGCCCTAATGATGGGAAAAGGCAAGTAGAGAATGGAGGCCCTAAGTCTAAAAAGGCACAACTCAATGATTGGAGCCCTTATAATTGCAAAAGGCGACTAGGGAATGAAGGCCCTATGTCTAAAAAGGCACAACTCAGGGATTGGATCCCTAATGTTGGCAAAAGGTGACTAGGGAATGGAGGCCCTATGTCTAAAAAGGCTCCACTCAGGGATTGGAACCCTAATATTGGCAAAAGGCGACTAGGGAATGGTGGCCCCATGTCTAAAAAGCTCAACTCAGGGATTGGAGCCCTAATGTTGGCAAAAGATGACTAGGGAACAGAGGCCCTATGTCTAGAAAAGCACAACACGGGGATAAAAGCCCTAATATTGGCAAAAGGCGACTAGGGAACGGAGGCCCTATGTATATAAAGGCACAACCCAGGAATTGGAGCCCTAATGTTGGCAAAAGGCGACTAGGGAATAGAGGTCCTATGTCTAAAAAGGCACAAATCACGGATTCGAGCCCTAATATTGGCAAAAAACGACTAATGAATGAAGGCCCTATGTTTATAAAGGCTCAACTAAGGATTGGAGCCCTAATGTTGGCAAAAAGGCGACTAGGGAATGGAGGCCCTATATCTAAAAAGGCACAACTCAAGGATTGGAGCACTAATGTTGGCAAAAGGCGACTAGAGAACGAAGGCCCTATGTCTAGAAAGATACAACTCAGGGATTGGAGCCCTAATATTGGCAAAATGCGACTAGGGAATGGAGGCCCTATGTTTAAAAGGGCTCAACTCATGGATTGGAGCCCTAATCTGTTAAAAGGCGACTAGGGAATGGAGGTCCTATGTCTAAAAAGGCACAACCCAGGAATTGAAGCCCTAACGTTGGCAAAAGGCGACCAGGGAATGGACGTCCTATGCCTAAAATGGCATAACTCAGGGATTGGAGCCCTAATGTTGGCAAAAGCGACAAGGGAATGGAGTCCCTATGTATAAAAAGGCTCAACTCAAAGATTGGAGGCCTAATTTTGGACAAAAAATAACTAGGTAATGGAGGCCATATGTCAAAAAAGACTCAACTCAAGGATTGGAACCCTAATGTTGGCAAAAAAGAGACTAGGGAATGGAGGCCCTATGTCTAAAAAAGGCAAAACTCAAGGATTGGAGCCCAAATATTTGAAAAAGGCGACTAGGGAATGAAGGTCCTATGTCTAAAAAGGCACAACTTAGGTATTGAAGTCCTAATATTTGCAAAAGGCGACTAGGGAATGGATGCCCCGTGTCTAAAAAGGCACAACTCAGGGAGTGGAGCCCTAATGTTGGCAAAAGGCGACTAGAGAATGGTGGCCCTATGTTTAAAAAGGCTCAACTCAGGGATTGGAGCCCTAATGCTGGTAAAAGACGACTAGGGAATGGAGGCCCTATGTCTAAAAAGGCTCAACTCAGTGATTAGAACCCGAATGTTGTCAAAAGGCGACTAGGGACTAGAGGCCCTATGTCTATAAAGGCACAACTCAGGGATTGGAGCCCTAATGTTGGCAAATGATGACTTGGGAATGGATGCCCTATGTCTAAAAAGGCATAACTCAGGGATTGGAGCCCCAATAATGGCAAAAGGCGACTAGGGAATGGAGGCCCTATGTTTAAAAATGCTCAACTTAGGGATTAAAGCCCTAATACTGGTAAAGGGCGACTAGGGAATGGAGGACCTATGTCTAAATAGCTCAACTCAGGGATTGGAGCGAAAATGTTGGCAAAAGATGAGTAGAGAAGGAAGGTCCTATGTCTAAAAGGGCACAACTCAAGGATTGGAGCCAAAATGTTGGGAAAAGGCGACCAGGGAATGAAGGCCCT
>MU695995.1:0-12372 GCA_026770625.1 Nicotiana glauca | reverse complement strand
GAATAGGAGTTGAATCTTGTTGCTAATTGCTATGTGATCGAGTACGATGTATAGGCATGGTGACGAGTATATATACATTAGTGTCTAGCATGACCGTGAGTCCTTATAATGTGATTATCATGACTTGATTGTGAACTCTGTGATTATTGGAGGATTCCTATACGTTGTGAATAACATGTGAACAATGATATATGAGGGCCGGGTTGCGTGCCGCAACAATGATACATGAACAATGATATATGAGGGTCAGGTTGCACGCCGCAACAATGATATATGAACAATGATATGTGACGGTCGAGTTGCGCGCCGCAACAATGATACATGAGGGTCGGGTTGCGCGTCGCAACAATTATACATGAACAAGTATATGGGTCGGGTTGCACGCTGCAACAGTGGTATTTGTGGAGCGGGTTGCATGCCGCAACAATGGTAATTATGGAGCGGGTTGCACGCCGCAACAGTTATGGATACCATGTGTTTGTATTGAGTATTGATTCCTGGTTCATTGTGAATCTAAGCTGTTTAGTTTTTTACTCGGGATTTCTGTTGAAATTGTATTTCCCCATAGCATGTTTCCCCCTCCCATATATATATATATATATATATATATATATATATATATATATATATATATGTTAATTGCCTTGTATTTGATTTCTACTGTATATTTATAACTGCACAAGTTTATGTGGTGTCCAGTCTAGCCTCGTCACTACTTTGCCGGGGTTAGGCTAGACACTTACCAGCACATGGGGTCGGTTGTGCTGATGCTACGCTTCTGTGCATTTTTGCATAGGCCCAGGTTTTGAGGGGCAGCAGCAGCATTAGTGTAGGAGCAGGCTTTCATTTTTACGAGACCGAGGTAGCCTTGCAGGCATCCGCAGGCCTGGCGTCTCTTCTTTATGCTCTCTTTTAGACTGTTGCCTCATTGTTTTCGAGACGGAAAGCTTATATATATTTCTTTCAGGCCATTGTATTTAGTATATTCTTAGTAGTTTGTGAGTACTGTGACACCAAATCTTGGGTAGAGCCTATTAATGAGTGTTCCGCGTTATGATTCGTAATTATAAATCAGACTTCCGCTATTATTCTTGTTAAATTTCATGATCTATATTGATGCTGTAAACCGTTAAAGTAATTGTCTTATAATGAAAGGGTAAATAAGTTGGCTTGCCTAGCTACCACGAGTAGGCGCCATCACGATCCCGATGGTGGGAAATCCGGGTCTTGACAAGTTGGTATCAGAGCACTAGGTTACATAGGTCTCACAACTCACAGACAAACTTAGTAGAGTCTGAGGGGTAGGTACAGAGACGTCTGTACTTGTTCCCCAGAGTCTATTGAGTTAGGAAAAATCTCTCATTTGTTCTTTCTCGTCGTGCAGTTCTATTTTTCAAGTACCGATTGAATTTTTGCTCTATTCCTCTGCAGATGGAGAGAACACGCGCTTCTTCATCTATTGCTCAGCAGTTTGAGAGCCCAGCAGCAGCCCCAGTGGCGGAGCCTCGGGTTGATTTTGAGGAGGAGGTTCCCGTCCCAGCAGTTCCGGTAGGCCCAACTCAGGTCCCAGAAGGGTTCATTGCCACCCTAGTTCTTCAGGATGCTCTAATCTGATTGGTAGGCCTCGTAGAGGGTGTCATTCGAGCGGATTTGCTTCCAGTGGTTCCGCCAACAGTGGCAGGTCAGCCGGGTATAGTGGCTCATGCCGGGAGTGAGATCACTTTTCAGGAAGCGGCTAATGTGGGCCGTAGAGTTGAGACAGCTCTACTACAGGGAGGTAGCCATGGGTCGGATAAGAGGCCCTATCATGCAGGTAGATTCAGTGATACCTCGTCAGGAGGTAGAGGTTCTTATGGTAGAGGCCATCCTCCCAGGCCTTTTCAGTCAGCTCTCCAGGTCACTCATGGTACTTCAGGTGGTCATTCAGGTCGACAAGCTCAGCCTCCGTTCCCTCAGCTGCAGCGTTCGTGTAGATGTTATGAGTATGGTGAGTATGGTCATAACAGGAGGGTTTGCCCGAGGTTGAGGGGTGCTTAGCCTCAGCAGACGAGGTCTTGCCATGCTTGTGGCGATCCGAGGCACATTGTCAGATATTGTCCTCGAGTTTATAACAGCTCCCAGCATCAGAGTTCTCGCGTTATGATTCAAGCACCGGAGGTTCCACAGCCTGCCCAACCAGCTAGAGGTGGTGGCAGAGGTGTTAGAGGTGGAGGTAGAGGTTTTAGAGGTAGAGTTCAGGTCGCCGGAGGTAGAGGCCAGTCAGCAGCCAGGCCAGAGGCTGAGTCTTCAGGTGCAGACATTACAGGTACTATTCTGGTTTGTGATAGAGATGCGTTAGTGCTATTTGGCCCTGGGTCTACATATTCATATGTGCCGTCTTATTTTGCACCCTGCCTAGCTACATCTAGTTATGCTTTGGACATTCCTGTTTATGTATCTACACCGGTGGGTGACTCCATAGTAGTCGACCGGGTGTATCGTTCCTGTGTGGTTGTGTTTGAGGGTCTTGAGACCCGTGTTGATTTACTACTTTTAGATATGGTGGATTTCGACGTTATTTTGGGGATAGATTGGTTGTCCCCGTATCATGCTATCTTAGATTGTCACGCCAAGACGGTGACCTTGGCTTTGCCAGAATTACCCTGATTAGAGTGGAAAGGGACCTCAGGTCATGCCACCCGCAGTGTTATTTCATATGTTAAGGCTCGACGCATGGTCGAGAAGCGGTGTCTAACTTATCTGGCGTATGTTCGCAACTCCTGCATAGAGGTTCCTTCTATTGACTTTGTTCTTATTGTTCGAGAGTTCCCCGAGGTCTTCCCTTCAGACCTGCCGGGTATGCCGCCCGATAGGGATATTGATTTCTGCATTGATCTGGCTCCGGGCACGCAGCCTATTTCTATTCTGCCATATCGTATGGCCCCGCCAGAGTTGAAGGAGTTAAAGGACCAGTTGCAGGATTTACTAGAGAAGGGTTTTATCAGGCCTAGTATTTCTCCTTGGGGTGCGCCGATGTTATTTGTGAAGAAGAAGGATGGATCGATGCGGATGTGTATTGATTACTGGCAATTGAACAAAGTGACGATAAAGAACAAGTATCCACTGCCGAGAATTGATGATTTGTTTGACCAGCTTCCGGGAGCAAAGGGATTTTCAAAAATAGACTTGAGATCTGGCTACCATCAGCTGAGGATTAGGGCGTCTGATGTCCCTAAGACAGCCTTCCGCACTCGGTATAGGCACTACGAGTTTTTAGTCATGTCATTTGGGTTGATCAATGCCCCAGTAGCGTTTATGGAATTGATGAACCGAGTGTTTAGGCCATATCTAGACTTATTCGTAATAGTCTTTATTGATGATATCCTGGTGTACTCCCACAGCTAGGAAGAGCACGAGCAGCACCTTAGAGTGGTTCTTCAGACTCTGAAGGATAGTCAGTTATATGCTAAGTTTTTGAAGTGTGAGTTCTGGTTGAGATCGGTTGCATTTCTAGGTCATATTGTATCAGCAGAGGGTATTCAGGTGGACCCGAAGAAGATTGAGGCAGTCAAAAATTAGCCTCGACCAGCTTCAGTGACCGAGATTCAGAGTTTCTTGGGGTTAGCAGGTTATTACCGTCGGTTCGTAGAGGGATTTTCGTCTATTGCAGCCCCGATGACCAGATTGACCCAGAAGGGTGCCCAGTTTAGGTGGTTAGATGAGTGTGAGGCGAGCTTTCAGAAGCTCAAGACAGCTCTAACTATGGCATCGATATTTGTTTTGCCCACGGGTTCATGGCCTTACACAGTCTATTGTGATGCTTCTCGCGTTGGGCTTGGTGCAGTATTGATGCAGGATGGCAGAGTCATTGCCTATGCTTCGAGACAGTTGAAGATCCACGAGAAGAATTATCCGGTTCATGATCTAGATTTGGCAGCTGTTGTTCATGCTTTGAAGATTTGAAGGCATTATCTATATGGTGTGACGTGTGAGGTGTACATGGATCACAAGAGCCTTCAGTATTTGTTTAAGCAGAAAGAGTTGAATGTGAGGCAGCGAAGGTGGTTAGAGTTGTTGAAAGATTATGATGTTACTATCTTATACCACCCGGGTAAGGCCAATGTGGTGGCTGATGCATTGAGTAGGAAATCCGCCAGCGTGGGTAGTCTTGCTTATATTCCAGCCAGCCAGAGACCGCTTGCTTTAAATGTTCAGGCCTTGGCCAATCGATTGGTGAGATTAGATATATCTGAGCCTAGCAGAGTGTTAGCTTGCACGGTTGCCCGTTCTTCTCTATTGGAGCGTATCCGCGATCGGCAGTTTGATGATCGCCATTTGTGTATCCTGAGGGACACGGTGTAGCGTGGAGGTGCCATGAAGGTGACCTTAGACGATGATGGTGTTTTGAGATTGCAAGTGCGAGTTTGTGTGCCCAATGTTGATGGGATTCGAGAGTTGATCTTAGCGGAGGCCCATAGTTCTCGGTATTCTATTCACCCGGGCGCCACGAAGATGTATTAGGACTTGCGGCAACATTATTGGTGGCGTAGGATGAAGAAGGATATTGTTGCGTATGTTGCTCGGTGTTTGAATTGTCAGCAGGTCAAATATGAGCATCAGAGGCCTGGTGGGTTGTTTAAGAGGATTGAGCTCCCCGAGTGCAAGTGGGAGAGGATTACCATGGATTTTATTACTGGACTTCCGTTGACTCGGAAGAAGTTTGATGCTATTTGGGTCATTGTGGATAGGCTGACCAAGTCAGCGCATTTCATTCCAGTGGCAGTCTCCTATTCATCCGAGAGGTTAGCTGAGATTTATATCAGGGAGATTGTCCGCCTTCATGGTGTGCCGATATCCATCATTTCGGATTGGGGTACACAGTTTACCTCGCGCTTTTGGAGAGCAGTTCAGCAAGAGTTGGGCACCTAGGTCCAGTTGAGCACAGCATTCCATCCTCAGACGGACGGTTAGTCCAAGCGGATTATACAGATTTTGGAGGATATGCTCCGAGCTTGTGTCATTGATTTTGGAGGCTCGTGGGACCAGTTTTTGCTTTTAGCAGAGTTCGCCTACAACAACAGCTACCAGTCCAGCATTCAGATGGCTCCTATGAGGCGTTGTATGGTAGGCGATGTCGATCTCCAGTCGGATGGTTTGAGCCAGGAGAGGCTCGGTTATTGCGTACAGACTTAGTTCAGGAGGCCTTAGATAAGGTCAAGATCATTCAGGACAGGCTTCGTTCGGCTCAGTCGCGAAAAAAGAGTTATGCGGACCATAAGGTCCGAGATGTAGCTTTTATGTTTGGTGAACAGTTATTGCTCCGGGTGTCGCCTATGAAGGGCGTGATGAGGTTCGGAAAGAAGGTCAAGCTTAGCCCTAGGTACATTGGTTCGTTTGAGATTTTTGAGCGAGTTGGAGAGGTGGCTTACAGACTTGCATCGTCACCTACCTTATCAGCCGTGCATCTAGTTTTTCACGTATCTATGCTTCGGAGGTATCACGGCGATCCTACCCATGTGTTAGACTTCAGCACTGACCAGTTGGACAAGGATTTATCTTATGAGGAGGAGCCGGTAGCTATTCTAGACCGGCAGGTTTGTCAGTTGAGATCTAGGATTTTTCCCTCTGTTCGTGTTCAGTGAAGAGGTCAGCCCCCTGAGGCTTCGACCTGGGAGTCCGAGTGTGATATGCAGAGCCGTTATCAACATCTGTTCCCCGACTCAGGTACTTCTTTCTTTTGTCCGTTCGAGGACGAACAATTGTTTTAGAGGTGGAGGATGTGACAACCCAAAGGGGTCATCACCTATTCCCTCATTCGTTCCGTGCTTCCGAGGCCTTGAAAACCTCATTTTTACTTGCCCCGATTTGCGTGCACAGTCTGGACGAGTAGCCGGAAAGCTTTTATGTTGAAATATGTGAATTCTGTGAAAATTTGAAGAATTTTGATATTAATATGATTAAAGTTGACTTTGGTCAACATTTTGGGTAAACGGACCCGGACCCGAGATTGGACGGTCCCGGAAGGTCCGTAGAAAAATATGGGACTCGGGCATGTGCCCGGAGTCGAATTCCGAGGTCTAGAGCCCGAGGAAAGAATTTTTCTGTTAAATTATTTTTCTGAAATTATTAAGGAAAATGGAAATGGAAATTTATCAAAAGACTGTGGTATCGGGCTTATACTTTGGTTTTGACGCCCCGTACAGGTCTTATATATGTGTTAAGCGCTTTCTGTGAAGTTTGGTCGAAATCGGATGTCGTTTGACGTATTTCGGATTATAACTTCCAAGTTTGGAATATGAAGTTTAGAAGAAAACCATGAGTTTTGAGGCTTGATTCTATGTATATGATGTTATTTTCGCGATTTGATCGCGCGAGTAAGTTCGTAGGTTGTTTTTGAGGTTGTGTACATGTTTGGTTTGGAGCCCCGAGGGCTCGGGTGAGTTTTGGATAGGCATCAGATTGCATTTTCTCATTTTTAAAAATCTGGTATTTTCACTGCTGGTGTCTTCGCATTTGTGAAGAAACGATCGCAAATGCGAAAAAAAAAGGGAGGCCTGGCAGGTATCGCAAATGCGAAGAAGAACTTCGCAAATGCGAAGGTCCCGATTTTTGCCCTGGCTTCGCAAATGCAAAGCTTTGTTCGCATTTCTCAATTAGCAGGTTCTGGTTCGCAAGTGTGAACCCTAGTTCGCAATTCCCACATCCGAGGCCCAGCAAATTTTATACTTAGTTGAATTTTCATCACTTTTCACCATTCTTTCAAAATCCAAACACCATAGGCGATTTTTCAAGAGCAAACTTCATCCCAAATCATTTGTAAGTTGATTTTTACTCAATTCTTTCAATCTTTAACATCATTAAACATGTTTTCCACTTGAAATCAAGGATTTTCATGGGTGAAATTGGGGTTTTTGGGTAGAACCTAGGTTTTATATAAATTGGGGAGTGGACCTCGATTTGAGGTCCGATTTCAAAATAAATTACATATTCGAGTTCGTGAGGGAATGAGTAACTGATTTTTGGTCCGAACCTCGGGTTTTGACCACGTGGGCGCGGGGGGCATTTTTGAAATTTTTGGGAAAAACTTGGGAAAATTATTTTTATGCATTCAAATTGATTCATATAGTGTTTACTAAAGTAATCGAACAATTTGTGATTAGATTCGAGCGAATTGGAGGTGGAACCGCGAGGTAAAGCGATAGTTGAGGATTAAGTGGATTTCAAGGCTTTGAGGTAAGTGTTTGGTTTAACCCTAGCTTGAGGGAATAGGAGTTGAGTCTTGTTGCTAATTTCTATGTGATCGAGTACGATGTATAGGCATGGTGACGAGTATCTATACATTGGTGTCTAGCATGACCGCGAGTTTCTTATAATGTGATTATCATGACTTGGTTGTGAACTCCGTGATTATTGGAGGATTCCTATACGTTGTGAATAACATGTGAACAATGATATATGAGGGTCGGGTTGTGTGCCGCAACAATGATATATGAGGGTCGGATAGTGCGCCACAATAATGATACATGAACAAGGATATTAAGGATCGGGTCGCACACCGCAACAATGATATATGAGGGCCGGGTTGCACACCGCAAAAATGATACATGAACAAGGATATGGGTCGGGTTGCACGCCGCAACAGTGGTATTTGTGTAGCGGGTTGCACGCCGCAACAATGGTAATTATGGAGAGGGTTGCACGCCGCAACAGTTATGGATACCATGTGTTTGTTTTGAGTATTGATTCTTGGTTCATTGTGAATCTAAGCTGTTTAATTTGTTACTCGGGATTTATGTTGATATTGTATTTCCCCATAACATATTTCCCCATCCCATGTTGTTGATTGCCTTGTATTTGATTTCTGTTGTATATTTATAACTGTACAGGTTTATGTGGTGTCCAATCTAGCCTCGTCACTACTTCGCCGGGGTTAGGCTAGACACTTACCAGCACATGTGGTCGGTTGTGATGATACTACACTTCTGTGCATTTTTGCACAGGTCCAGGTTTTGAGGAGCAGCAGCAGCATTAGTGCGGGAGCAGACTTTCATTTTTATGAGACCGATGTAGCCTTGCAGGTGTCCGCAGGCCCGACGTCTCTTCTTTATATTCTCTTTTAGAATGTTGCCTCATTATTTTCGAGACGGACAACTTATATATATTTCTTTCAGATCATTGTATTTAGTATATTCTTAGTAGTTCGTGAGTACTGTGACACCAAATCTTGGGTAGAGCCTATTAATGTTGTTCTGCGTTATGATTCGTAATTATAAATTAGACTTCCGCTATTATTCTTGTTAAATTTCATGATTTATATTGATGCTGTAAATTGTTAAAGTAATTGTCTAGTAATGGAAGGGTAAATAAGTTGGCTTGCCTAGCTACCACGAGTAGGCACCATCACGATCCCGATGGTGGAAAATCCGGGTCGTGACATTGTCTCATCACAAGAATGGACCAAAATTTTATTTGACAATGTTGAACTGTCATTAATAACTTTGTTTGATATCCTTGAACCTAGATCTTGGGATCTCCAGTCTTCTAGGAAGAGTTACCGCCACAATGACTTGTTCTCGGTCATAATCTCATTCCCCGATGATTTCTCAACTACCTCTCTAGTTAGTCCTTTTGTAAGTGGATCCGACACATTAACACTTGACTTTACGTAGTCAATCGTGATAATTCCTCTAGAGAGTAGTTGCCTAAAAGTTTTATGTCTTCGTCAATTCCTCTAGAGAGTAGTTGCCTAAAAGTTTTATGTCTTCGTCGTATATGACGAGATTTACCGTTATACATGACGCTCATAGCCCTTCCAATTGCTATTTGACTATCACTGTCACACCTCCTTTTTCCGATTTTATACGGCTTATAGGCTTTTACTACACCCCGGGGAAGGGATATAATAAAGAAAGGAGTTTTTCCAATTAAAGGACAATCAAAACGGGATTCGTTTATTAAAAGATTCAGAGTCGCCACTTGGGAGGTTTTATGGTGTCCCAAGTCACCGGTTTGAAACCCGAATCGAGGAAAAGGTTTGACTCTGTTTAACAGTCGCGAACCAGAAATCCGGGTAAGGAATTCTGTTCACCCGGGAGAAGGTGTTAGGCACTCCCGAGTTTCGTGGTTCTAGCACGGTCGCTCAACTGCTATATTTGGCTAAATTTTGATTTTAATACATGTTAAACCTACAGCGTAATTGTTAGAATTATTTACCACTTTTAGTCGATTATTATTTTATTAAGAAAGTGAACGTCGTTTAAGAACGTATTTACGGATCACGTCACATGAAATGCACCCGTATCCTCGACACATTTTTATTCAACGTTTTCGGATCTGGATTTGGGTCGCATGAAATGCACACCCGTATTTAGGAAGGTAATTTTTAGAATCGCGTCTAAAGAGACTAACGTGTTGTTATCTTTTGGGAAGGCCGTAAAATTCGCTAAACGGCATGTCCCGAATATCTAAGTATTTTTAATAAGTAATTAATGAGGGCCCCGCAATCACATGTTATGATTTGGCGAGGCTCGTCTCATTTTATTATTAAAGGCCAACTTAAAGTGACTAAAATTTTCTATTTATATTGTCTCTAATAGTTAATTAATTCACGAATATAAACTCAAATCTCGAATTCAAGTCCGAGTTCAAACAAAAGGGTGAAACCTTTTAGCTTGAACCCGCTACCTAATTCGAAATCCAATTTCATATTTATGAATTAATTTTCCATATTCCTAATTATTATTTTTTATATTATTGTATTTGGGATTTTTGATTCTCAATTAAATTTCAGAGCATTTTTAGGCCTTTAGCCTGGCCCGAGTACTGGACAAGTGGGGCGTAACTCTTTAACCACAGAAGGCAGATTTGGGCCTTAGACTTTAACAGTCTCTGGATCTGGTTCGTGGGCTCATAATAGCCCACATACATAATGAGCCTGGTATCAGTTCAATTAACTCAGCCTGATCTCCAATTATTCTATGTATTTCAAATTACAAGTCCAGAATGAAAACATTCATCCAAATCTAATATATATTATTCAACTGAATTTTTTATCACATTTGCCCAACTGATTTGTTTAATAATACCGGCTATTAGTTAGCTATTTGATAACTCCAACTATTAATCTAATCTATTTTTTTTACAAAAAAACCTATTACAAGGTAACTAATATCCACTACTTGTCCGGTTTAACTAAATGAGGTCATTATGAATCTATAATAACAATTGTATTAATCACGATTGAAGCTAAACATTATTTGACATTCAATTACTTTTAATCAGAAAATTAAATCATTACAAACAATTACAGAATATGAAATCATTTAAACCTACTTTTACAATTAATAATCATGAATCAAATGTTAAAATCAAGTTACTAATACAAAATTAACAAGTTCAGTCCAAATTAGAACATTCCTTATTACATAATCCATATAACTACTACATCTAAAATCCACTGCAGTATTATAAAACAAATACTAAAACACTGATTTACTAACATATATTAGAACACTGATTTTTAAACTATAATAGCTATTAGATGGTGTAAACAAAAACAAAAGCAACTAGTAAATGAACTGATGAACATTCTTCATTTTTTCCAACTTTAAATCACATTTACACTGGAATCGAATTCAGAAATGTACCTGGAAATTTCAGAAATTAAAAGTTGAATCAGTTAAAACAGCAACGATGATCAGCAACAGCAATAGGATAGAAAAATCTAATCACAGCCTCAAAATACCCAGGATTAAACGACAATACTGAATTTAAACCCAGAAAATACACTTGACCAATCCAATGGCACTTTCACAGCATTTCAAATACCAAAATAAGAGAAGAACCAATGCACAACTTTCAGATTTTTCTAACTAAATGATCAATGAAACAGTGATGTTTTTGGATTTTTCTACTAGATTCTAATATTTTTGAGTTTTTGAAGTTATAAATTTCGAAATTTGGATTTAAGAAGGCAGACTGCTTGGAGGAAATTTTTTTCAGATTTTTTCCAACTTCTTCAACAAGTAAAATGTATGCCTATTTATAGAAAAATTCTAAGGTATGATTTCAGATTTCTTATTTGCTCATTAGTCCTTTTTTTATTTCTTTTAAACCCCTTACTTCTAACTTGTAACAAGTAACTACATCTATGTATGGAAAACTATACTAATGCCCCTTGTCTAGAAGGTTCCATCGTATTGTAATACCTATTTTACCCTCACTTCACTTTAAAAATTACTAAACTACCCATTTTTATGCCCCTATTATCCCTGAAATTGTATCACTATTACTATTAAATCATTTTCCTATACCCAAAATACCCTCCCTTTCTTTATCAATTACTGCCAACCCTTACCCCCTTAACTGCTGGATTTTAATTATCCAATTCTATAATCCTAATTATCAAAATTAATCAGAAATCATACAAATCTAATTAACTACTAATTAGAAATCTGTACAGCTATAACCAAACCTAATTATCAATCAGAAATTAACAAACATGAGCAATTCAAATCACTGCCAATGAACATAAAAATCCAATTAACTACTGATTTATCCTTAAATTGATATCGAATTTATTTATCTAACTAAAAGTAATTAAAATAAATAATTTTTTNACTATTTTTTAAAGCAGAAATTAAACAACCCTAATAAAACTAATAACAAAATGTTGACAGAAATCAAGAAAACAAACACATGCAAAATAAAAGAAAAGTAAAATAGCAATAGAGAAGAAGATTGAAGAACTTATCTAGGGTTTCTTTTTTTATCAGACTTTTAATCCACGCCTGAGCCAAATCTTGTTTGAATCCTTTAGGATTCATGATCTGTAACATACCCAATGGTGTGTTTTCTAAAAGAAAACACCTATTAGGTGTGTTACGGTCATGAATCCCCAAAGATTGATCGGGGATTCTTGACCAGAAAACTTGAAATTGAAATTTGAGGATTTCTGGTGGGTTTTGAGACAAGTGGATATGGGGAATGGGTAGTGGACACTCAGGCATATCTATGGTGTGAATTAGAGGTTATTTGGATGAAGTATTGTTCGCCGGAGATAGGGTTCCGGCGAGATAAAATTCAATATTCGAGCAGAAGGGGAAATATTTGAAGGAGACCAAGTAGAGGGGTGGAAAGAGGGGTTCAATGCGGTCATACAATGTAATTTAGGTGAGGTTTGGCGTAGGGTGTGTTTTCCACCGGCGAAGGTTCCAGCGGGGGTTAGCGGTGGAACAGGGGCGGCTAGGGGAAGGAGGAAGACGAAATGAATGAATATTGAATGAATTAGGGTTAATGTATTTCATTTAATTTGGTGTATTAAATGATGGCCCTTGGATTAATTGATTTGAATGGCTCAGATACACTGAGCACCAAACGACATCGTTTGGTTTA
>MU695991.1:6271-17878 GCA_026770625.1 Nicotiana glauca | reverse complement strand
AAAAACTAAACTACTTTGTCAATACGGCCTTTCAGTACTTTCAAGAGAAGATTTTAAGGCTGTGTTCGCTAACTGTTAGGAAATGATTCAAAAGTGGCCATTTTCAAAAACAGCCTTTCGACGCCCTTTTGGGGACATTCAGCTATTTTGACAAAACGGCATCACTTAATTTATTTATGACAACAAAAGTTAAAATTTTGATATTTTCTGGCTATTTTTTGCAAAAAGGTGTGGTTGGACCCGTTAAAGGTTGCCTACGTATCTCACCGTAGCGAGAATCAAACCAGCGTAGTTCGGTTAAACTATTTTAAGACAAACCATTTTTTTTCTTTCTAATTTTGGTAAAAATCAAATATCCAGACTATTCTTTGAAGACAAAATTTTCTATTTTTATTGGCAAAAAAACTATATTTTTTTAATTTTTTGGAAACCCAAAAACTCTTTTTTATATTTTCTTTTGCTTTAATTAAAACAAATTATTAAAAATCAACAATCTTTCTATTTTTTAACCCCTTCACAAAATTTCGGCAGAGTTTCGACAGTATTTGGGTATTGGGTTTTTCTAAGAATCAAACAATTATTAATTCTCTTTTTCTCTTTCTCTCAATTTCACAAAAATTTTCTTTTTCTCTCCCTCTCTTTTTTAACCGGTCAGCATGATGGTCCGAGATAAATAAATGTAACACGTAGTCATGATGGTCTTTTCACATTTGGTTACATGTCCTAGACGGACCCAACCCGCGTGTTGAATTCCCTAAGTCATACGTGATGCAAATAAACGTCCCTATTCTAGGTTCAAAACCTGGTTATATGTTCTAGACTGTGTACCCGAGCGGACAACCCGAGTCGAGGAGGGGGCTACGTACCGGGAACCAAAAGGCTATCCGGCTTAGTAACTTGTCCGGCCTCTTTCTTATTTGAGGGTATTGACACTAACAGAATAGGGAATCTCAACCAGTAAGCATATCCCCAGAGGTGAGAAGAGAAGGGTTTTCGGCACAGTTTTATATAAAATTCAAATAATATCAAAGTGGTAAATATTTAGTACATTAATCATGAACATATAGGGAAATCAGATATAAACAAATACAACAATTATTCTGAGCTCGAATTCTTAAACCTTGAACCGAAGTTCTGGGTTTCTTATCCCCAGCATAGTCGCCAGAGCTGTCACACCTCCTTTTTATCGAAGTTTTAATATACCCCGCGAAGGGCGTAATAAAGGAGTTTTTCCACTTAAAGGACAGTCAAAACGGGATTTATTATTATTTATTAAGAGTCGCCACTTGGGAGATTTATGGTGTTCCAAGTCACCGATTGAGTCCCGAACCGAGGAAAATATGACTCTGTTAACAGTCCGCGAACCAGAAATCCGGATAAGGAATTCTGTTAACCCGGGAGAAGGTATTAGGCACTCCCAAACTCCGTGGTTCTAGCACGGTCGCTCAACTGTTGTATTTAATTTTATCTGATTTCCATATATATTCGATTTTTATGTGCTTTTTATTAATATCCCGCTTTTATTGTATTTATTATTTATTTTTACAAGAATTGCAACGTCATAAAAATGTATCTTGAACCACGCCGTACCAGTACACCCGTGGCTTTTGACACATTTCGACTTCGTTGAGATTTGGATTTGGGTCACATAAATGTGCACCCGTATTTAGGAAAAATAATTATTATTATCAACCGCGCCTAAAGCATCTACGTGTTTGTTTAACTTTGGAAAAGACCGTGAAATTCGCTAAACGGTCCTTCCAAGTCTAAGTATTTTTTTTTTAAAAATTGATCATTTATTGAGGGCCCAACGATTTACTCTTTGCTTTTGGCAAGGCTCGTCTCCATTTTTATTTAAAGTCCATCCTAAATGTACTATATTTTCTATTGGTTTTTGTCTCTAAAACGAAAGAAAAATCCTAATTAATTATTATTTAGTAGCTATTTCAATTTAGTTTATGAACTATTACATCCTTTTGGGCTTTGAAGAGGGCAAAAGGAAAGAACAAAATACAGGTATACCTCAAAGAAATCTGGTCGGGCCAGGCTCGACTGAGCAAGTAATGTCAAAATTGGACCTATTGAGGCTGTCATGTCCTGAAATGGGCTGTTCGTTCCTGAACTCTAGTCTAAGCCCAAACGTCGACCAAAATATTAAACACTGATCTAAATCAGGTTACATATGTGTAATTACTAATTTCATAGAAGATGGTACTACCAAAGTTACAATTATTACCAGAAGTTAATTAATGCAAACTGAATTCCTATTTGATCTTTACTGTTTCGACATATCCTAATTAACTAAACTTATTATTATACTGTTACATATTAAACTATCATTATAAACGGATCTTAACTATTATTATCAATTGAAATTAGCATACTCAAACATGCAGAGTTGAACTACCGAAATGCTAATACATGCTAAAGGATTAAGTATGTAAAATATTCATTTTTGTTTACTTGTTAATTTCTAATAATCAAATTATTTCTATAACATAAAACTAAACAGTAGAATTTTTTTTTTCGATTTTTATTGCAGAATGGCTGTAAAAATGTCCTAAATCTAACAATTGTCTTATTAATACTAAGATTCTAAGTTCTATAAAGTATTATTACAAATACATCACAGTCAGAATTCAAATATAGCAGTAACAGTCCGAAAATTAAAATTTTGGTTACAATTTGACTATTCCTAATGAATGCAAATTTTCTAACTAAAATCTATATAGATCAGATTGATGTATGTATATACTGGTAAAACAAATTGAAACAGCAAGAGCATTTTTGTATTCCATCTCTCAAATTTGAACTACATCAATAGTTAATAGAAGTGTACCTGATCAGAAAAATATGAGAAAAAGAGAATTAGATCTCTAGAAAATCAGCAACAGCAACAAACTAACAAAGCAAACTCAATTACAGCCTAATCACCAGGAGCAAACCACAGCAGATGACAGTAAACAGCAGAATAATACTCGACTTAACACAATACAAGTTCAACAGTATTTTGATTGCCCAATCCACGTAGAAGAGAAGTACAGCTTTGAAATTAAATTAGAATCAATGAAACAGTGATATTTTTTTTTAAGGATTTTCTGATAATTTTCTAAGGTTTTTGTATTTTGAAGAGATGAAAATTCAAAAATTGGAGAAGAAGAATGGTATAATATTTGAGGAGTATTTTTCAGATTGCTAAACTTATTAGATGAGGCATATAGATGCCTATTTATAGAGTTTAAAAGGGAGAGAAATTCAAACTTTGTTAATTATAAAGTAGTCCCTCTTTTATTTTAATTTTATCCTTATTGTTTATTAGTTATTCGATTATTACCCTTTATTTATTAGAAATTATACCAGATACCCATCTAGAATCTTCTAATCCTAATATAATTCCCCTTTTTCCCCCACTTCTATTCAGCATTCACTGAATTACCCTTTTCTTATGCCCATAATACCCCTACCTCCTTAGTGTTATTACCCTTAACCCTTTTATTGTCCCCAAATTATCCCTGAATATGACTTGAATTCACCAACTGACCCTACTGTCTTTTACCCTTTTACCCCCCTTAAATTTGATTAATTTTCAGAATTAACTACTAATGAAATATAATCAGAAACAATCAGCTATAACCAATCAAATCAAATATTCAAACTAATCAATTTAATTCTTAAAACTAACTAATAACAAAAAAAAAATTATTTCTAACAACTTTCAGGATCAAAATTTAAGAACTAATAATTAACAGAATCGAAAAATTCCAAAACCAATCAAAAATCTAATCATATTAATTCTATTAAACCTTAATTTCTAATCAAATTATTTATCAAAATTTATTTTGATATCAAATCTAACAGTATCAGAACTTAAAAACTAAAACTAAAAGTTAAATCCTAATAATCTAATGACAGTTAATAAACAACTAAAAAAAACATATAAAGTATATACATGCAGAGAAACGAAAAAAGAAAAGGAAAAAAAACTTAGCTTTTCAGACTTTCTATTTCTCTTTTTCTTCTTTCTTTTTTCTTTTTTTTTTAGTTGAAAACTTTCCAGGACTTCAAAGAACCTTGGATATTATTTTCTTGGTTTTTTAGTCGCCGGCAAATCTTTGAGTTTTGATTTGAACTTTTTCAGTGGCTTTTATGTCTTGGGAATTTCAGAATGGGACTAAGGACGTAAAGGGGAATCTCTGGTATGATTTTGAAGCGATTTGGGTGAAGTAGTGTTCACCGGAATTAGGGTTCCGGCGATACTCTTTTGATTATTCGAAGTGATCCAGTAGGATTCGAGGGAAGGGGGATACAGAGGTGTGATCAAGAGATTATGGTGGTTCTAGGGTGTTAATGGTGGGCTGGTTGGCTTAAGTGCCGTCTCCCGCCGGTAGGGTTCCGGCGGGATCTATTAAGAGAAAAAGAGGGCGGCGGAGAGATAAGGAAGAAGAAGAAATGAAATTGATTAGGGTTGTAAGTATATTTGTTATATTAAAAGACCTTTAAAAATCAAGAACCGTTGGATGAAATAAATCAATGGCTCAGATTCATTGAACCTTAAAATGACAGCGTTTGACTTTAATGAAAATATGACCTCGTCCGTCAGATCAATCAAATGAACGGCTCAGATTGAACTTTCCATACGCCGTCGTTTTATTTAATTAGTGGTCTGTGTTATGTGACCGTTGGATCAATTGTTTCAACGGTCCAGATCATATGTAATTAAACAGGGTCGTTTAAACCTCCTGGGCAAACCGGGTAAAATTCCTTTGGGCCTGGGCGTTTTCTGATTTTGGCTAATAATTGATCCGATTTTTTAGCCCAAATCTTATTGTTTTGTATTTTTGTATTATACTTTCTTTTGTATTTTTATATTTTCTTTTTTCTTTGTATTTTTGTATTTATTTTCAGATTTTATTAAATTATTAAACCAATTAATTTCTAGAATTTAATCAACATCTATTTTATAGTAAATTTCAATTAAAAACTAAAATGCTATTTTTGATTTTCCATTAATTTGTTCCCAAAATGAATTAATACCAAAATTATAAAATTAAAAATCGTAATGCATATGCATATTTTTGTATTTTTTAATTTTTTTAATATGAATTATTAACACAAAAATACCACAAATATCAATAAAAATTGAAAAATTATTTTGTTTTTTTTTGGATTTTTTAGGAATAATTTGCTTAGGGCAAATATCACGTGCTCATACCTTGGAGTGTATTTTCTCTTATAGTTTGTAAGCTTAGGCCTTATCATACCACCTATAAGGCTGCTACTAGCCTGCCGCTGCTCATACACCTTGTCCTTCAGCGGACATGTATGACTATCATTGAATTCTCTCACCTTGAGTAGTTCTGATTTATTAATACTTGAAGCCTTAAATCTCAATTCACAATCTTCTGAAATACATAATAATGCATAGCTGCAAAGAATTAATCATTTTACATTTGATTAGCATAAGTGTTTACAAAAAATAAAGCTCATATACAGACAAATACAATCTGACATAGATACATCCTAACATATATATATATATATATAATTATTTGTATACTACTGAATTCCATTATAGTTATATGCGTTTAACTACAACGAATACAACTGAATATACTTGTTTGTATATACATACACATAATACCATAGTAGACCAAATAAGAAAATAATTAGAGCCATTGTTGTGTATTTATACCAGTAAAATAAATTTGAATACATGTATTTAAGGACCCTAAACAAACATATGTTTACTTCATCTGTGATCATCAAGAGAAAATACACAAATACGCATAAATACAACAACGTTAAACTTACAGCTCGAACCAATAATAGAAAATACAAAGGAAAAAAAATTTAAATACATGCAGACCTGACAACATTAGACCTATTAACCTGGAATTGAAACCTTTAAGCTGTAGCATAATTCTCCATCACCTCTTTCAATGTAGCCTTATCCTTATAAACTTGTCCAGCATAACCTCCTTTTGATTAGTTTTTGAAATCATCAAATCCTTGAGGAGTTCGAACACTCCAATCGCTTCTCCTGAATTGACAAAATCTAGAGTCAGTGTATCATCTGTATCGGAATCGTACCTTTGAACTACTTCATCTATTTGCACAATGTCGCCTTTATTTAAACTACCTCCGGATATAAGATCTGTTTCGATAGTTGTTATGAACAAAGGATACATCTCAAATTCTCTGTTCTCTTTTTTCAATTCTATATTCACTCTGTAAACCATATCATTGTGTATTTTTATTGGCGTGCAATTTTCTTCTACTTTGTATTTTATTTTAATGGTCTTTGAGCTCAAATATATACCCAGCTGATTAGAAATTGAAGCAACTAGATCATTAAAGGAGGCATACTCCTTTATCAGTATTCCCTCAATTGAAAAATCGATGTAATTTCCCTCATCGTTCTACTTGCCAGAATGACGCAACAAAACTGTTAAACTTGACATATGTATAGAGGAACTATACCTTATTTTGTATATAATTTGTATCAATCGAAAAAAAGGAGAAGAGAATGGAAGAAGTTCGATCTGATGTTGCTCTGGTTTTTCGCTCTTTTCACGTTTCTGAGTTGCTTTCTTTGAGCAGAATATAGATTAATGAGGGATCATTTTAGTTGGTTGAGTTAAATTAGGAGAATATCATATGATTTGATTTCCTTCCGTCTTTAACTAGTTTAACCTTCCAGATTTTGTGCAGATACGTTACTGTATTTTACGTTAATGCCGCTTGAATACAGCTAAATACATATCAAACTTAGTTGGAATTCCCGTTTCTACGCCTATTTTTTTTTGTTATATTAATGAATATAACAACTTAAATACATGAAATACATTGTATAAAAACATAAAAGGTATCTATAAAACGTAATATAGCAAAGGGTATCTATAAATGGCTAATTAGACCTAAAAGATGGTGTTTTATACAATATTCTCTTAATTATATTATCTAAGTAGGCTGCCTCTTGTTCCAATGACGTACAGGCAATTAGTGGCAAAGACAAGAATTTCTCTAAGAGTGTTCAAACTTGAAAGAAGTGAAAAAAATTCTTCGACAAACGATATTTAATATATATTATATACCTCTAAAATCTAATATTTTACATATATATATAATATAATTTTTTGACGAAGGGCGGTCAATTGACCATCCGTAAGAAAATGTAGCTTCGCTCCTGCAGGCAACTAGCACCAACGGCTACTTTCCCTTCCCGCCATGGGTGACAAGAAAGATAAATAATATTAGACTATACCAGTATACCCACGGGTTGCACTAATACTACATTAATAATTTGTGTCTTAATTCTACTATTTGATTTATAAATCTTTTTGAAACTTTTTACATAATTAGAAACTAGATAAAAAGTATATAATCCATTTAATTTATGTACGGTGTTTGATTGTGCATATAATTTAACAAAGAAAGAAATCTTTTGGAAACTTATTTTTTAAAACAAACCATAAATAATTTTGTGATTATAAATTATCTCATTCAGGGTAAAATTAAAAGTTTAAAATTAATTTTTTTTTAAATAAGAAAATATGGCGTTCTGTATAAGATAGACTAAAATGAAAATTTTGAGATTTGCTAGGTCAAAGCTAGTAACATATACTACCCCTGCGTTCCATTTTATGTGAACTTGTTTGACTAGACACGAAGTTTAAGAAAAAAATAAAGACTTTTGGAATTTGTGGTCCTAAACAAATCCAAATGGGGCCCAGAGTATTTGTGTGGTTATAAAAGCTTCTCATTAAGGGTAGAATTGTAAGTTTAAACTAAATTGTTACCAAATTTAGAAAGGGTTCATTCTTTTTGGAACGGACCAAAAAGAAAATAGGTTCACATAAACTGGAACAGAGGGAGTAAGAATTTTAGACTTCAAAATTGATCCACCAATACGTCCTTTAACATTCATATTCATATATATAAGAAATACAAGGCAACGTTAGTCCAAACCAACTTGCTTCGTTATGCACAATTACTTGCTTGATCATTAAAGAAATATTATGCTCGAAATAATCAGGAGTCATGCGGAAGTGTCACGATCCCAACCTCAGTCGCGATGGCACCCAACACACTGCTAGGCAAGCCCGACCAATTTAATAACCTCAACCATTTTTGTGCAGTTCATGAATTAATTAACACGGATAAATTACTAAGTCATAATACTGAAATTCTGAAATAGAGTTAAAACATGCGGAAATCCCAAATATCAATACTACTACGCAGCTCGAAGAATCCGGTGTCACAAGTTTGAGCCTCTAGTACATGAATATCAACCTACTACATATAGTTCTAAAGAAATGCGGAAATGAAACAATAAGATAGAAGGAAAGATCAGCATTGCGGACATCATGCAGCTACCTTTATGCTCCCGGATAAGCTGCTCGACAGAGAAGTCCTCACTCAGCCTCAGATGCACCTGGATCTGCACGCAAGGTGCAGGGAGTAATGTGAGTACTCCGACCCAGTGAGTAATAAACATAAATAAAGGCTGAGAATGAGAAATCCTGAATAGGCACAAAGTAATTCTATAAATACAGCAACTTAAACCAAGTAGTATTAAGTCAGTAAACCCAATAACAATAATTTTGGAAATACTACAACAGATAAGTAAGTAAATGACAATCAAATATGAAATGCAACACATAATCCGGTACTCCCTAGTACTCGCTGCGGCGTGCAGCCTGCTCCATTTATTTATCGTCAACGGCGCTCACTGGGGTGTGCAGACTTCGGGAGGGGACCCTTACGGCCCAAGCGCAATAATAAGACTTCTTGTGGCATCAACTAGGCCCTCGGCCTCATATCAATATCAATACAATACCGCTGCGGCGCGCAGCCCGATCCCATACTCCGTCCAAAATCACTTAAGCCCCTCAGACACAATAATATAGAAATATTCAGCCCAAACCTTACTAAAAATATTAATTAAGTTTTCAAGTTTGATAAAAGGTGGCTGAGTTTGCAAAACAGTATTAAATACTAGGACTGAGTTCAATAATATGTAAAAATGGTAAGAAACCAGTAATAGCGGTCCCTGAATGATTCAATCAATTGGCACGAAGCCCAAATATAGCAATCAGCTCAAATTGTAATGATAATAAGTGAATTTCAGTCAAATACACAGTATATTCATCTACCCGGACGGACCAAGTCACAATCCCCAACGGTGCTCTACCCCACGCTCGCTATCCGGCGTGGAAGTCACCTCAATATAGCACAACGATGTGCAAATACGGGGTTTCAAACTCTCAGGACATTATTTACATCTATTACTCACCTCAAGCCGGCCAAAATCCTAGCTCGCTATGCCCTTGCCTCTCAAATCAACCTCCTCGCACGTCGAATCTGACCAAAACTACAATGAATACGTCATAATATGCCAATGGAACAATACCCAATCGAAAATAAATCGAAATATAGCAAAAATCTCGAAATTAGCAAAACCCGAGCCCTGAACCCACTTCTCGAAAATTAAAAAATTTTACATCAACGGGTTCCTTATATCGCCACGAGTCTATACATATAAAGATTACCAAAATCGGAATCCAAATGACCCCACAAATCCTAATTTTTTTTTCTCTTAAGTTTCAAGCCCTAAACCACCATTTTTGCCCGTTAATTACTTGAGTTTTCAGCTCTAATCCATATATTTACACCATAAAATCATGTTTTAAGTCCAAGAACCCATACCTTATCAATACCCCTTAAAATATCTCTTCAAAATCGCCCCCAATTCTCCAAGTCCGAGTTAAAAATATGAAACCCTTCAAAAATTTACGAAGATAAAATTAAATAGCACTGCCCAGACATTTCCGCATCTGCGGCTCCATGGTCGCATCTGCGACTCCCGCTTTTGCCATCAATGCACTGCTTCTACGGAAATATCTGCTTCTGCTGTTGAAATTCCGCACCTGCGCCTTCCGCTTCTGCGGACCAGGCTCCACATTCGCAGATTCCCCAAAAATTCTAAAATATAGCATCTGCGGTCCACTTGTCGCAGATGCGGTCATCAAATCCGCACCTGCGGTCCTCCCTGCTTCTACGACCTTCACCTCGCTCCTGCGGTCCCATTTCCGCAGAAGCGAACATACCAGAACCAACAGAAATTTCTTAAGTTTCACAAGCCAAAATTTCTGTTTACTATCCGAAATCACCCCGAGGCCCCCGGAACCTCAACCAAAAATACCAACACCTCCTATAACATCATTCAAACTTGTTCCAATTCTCAAAACACCTCAAACAACCCCAAAACCATCAATTCCTATTAGATTCAAGCCTAAGTTCTTCTACAACTTCTGAAACACGCATTTGATCAAAAACCTAACCAAATCACCTCCGAATGACCTGAAATTTTATACACACATCCTAAATCACGTAACGGGTCTACTGCAACTCTCATAATTCCATTTCTACCCTCGATCAAAATCTCACCTATCAACCGGAATTTACCAAAATACAAACTTCGCCAATTCAAGCCTAATTCTACACCGGACCTCCAAAATCATTTCCGATCACACTCCTAAGTCAAAAATCATTCCCCAAAGCTAATAGAATCAACGTAATCCATATCCGAGCCCTCTAACTCATAAGTCAACATTCGTTTGACTTTTCCATAACAAGCCTTCCTTAAAGGGACTAAGTGTCTCATTTCCTTCTAAAGCCAATCCAAATCAATCCGTTCACACACGACTCTTATAATGAAACATAAAGAAGTAGAAAATGGAGAAAACGGGGCGGTAACTCACGTGACGACAGGTCGGGTCGTCACATCCTCCCCAACTTAAACAAACGCTCGTGCTCGAGCGAGTCAAGAAACATACCTAAAGGCTCGAATATGTGAGGGTATCTGCTCCACGTCTCCCGCTCGGTCTCCCAGGTGGCCTCCTCCACGGGCCGACCTCTCCACTGCACTTTCACCGAAGCAACATCCTTTGACCTCAACTTCCGAACCTGACGATCCAAAATGGTTCCTGGCTCTATATCATAAGTCAAGTCACCCTCCAGCTGAACTGTACTGAAATCTAGAACATGGGATGGGTCTCCAATATACTTCCGGAGCATAGAAATATGAAAAACTAGATGAACGCCTGACAAGCTGGGAGGCAAAGCAAGTTCATAGGCCACCTCCCCAATCCTCCGAAGTACCTCAAAAGGTCCAATGAAATGCGGACTAAATTTCCCTTTCTTTCCGAATCACATTGTGAGCACATGATTTTTGCCCTAAGCAAATTATTCCTAAAAAATCCAAACAAAATGATTTTAAATTTTGTTGATATTTGTGGCATTTTTGTGTTAGTTAGTTGCATAATAATTCACATTAAAAATACAAAAAAATATGCATATGCATCAAGGTTTTTAATTTTACAATTTTTAGTATTAATTCATTTTTAAAACAAATTAAAGAAAAATCAAAAATAGCATTTTTGTGTTTTAATTGAAAATTACCATAAAATAAATATTAATTAGTTTAATAATTTAATAAATTCAAAAAATAAATATAAAAATACAAAACAGAAATAAATACAAAGATACAAAAGAAAAAAAACACAAAAGAAAAAGAAAATACAAAAATACAAAAAGAAAATACAA
>MU695987.1:63772-90556 GCA_026770625.1 Nicotiana glauca | reverse complement strand
TGATATCCTCTTACGCGATCGCGAAGTGTCTCCCGCGATCGCGATGTTCTGTGTAATCCTTCTCCGCGTTCGCATTAAGCTTCACGTGATCGCGAAGGTCTAATAGTCTTCACTTCGCGATCGCATCCCTGTTTACGCGTTCGCATAGACCAACCACTGGAACCCCTATATTTCCCTCATCGTGATTGCATCAGTGCTTCTGCGATCGCGAAGCATCGCCTGTTTCTTCACCGCGATCGCCTTCCTTGTTTCCGCAATCGCGATGCACAAATCACTGGGCAGATTATACGTTCTTCAAAACGAGGGTTTATGTCATTTTTTCATATTTTTGACTTGGGAGCTCGGGAGACCACGATTTTTGGAGGGATTTTCACCTGGGCAACTTGGGTAAGTGTTTCTCATTCGATTTAATCAGTATCACATGATGTAGCGCGTAGCCCGATCCCATAGTATCCTCACAACACAGGCCCTCGGCCATACTCAGTCAAAATTTCACAAGCCACACGGGCAATAGTAAAATATAATGCTTAGCCTAAAATATCATTTAAAATATAAAAAACGGGTAAAGATGGATGAGTTGGGAAAAACAGTAGGATATAGCATGACTGAATAAAAATACTAAGTCAAAACATTGAGGAATAGTGGTAAAAATCTTGGCACGAGGCCCAAATATGGCATTCAGCCCAAGACATGATGATTGCAAGCAATTTTCAATCAAATACGCAGATAAACAGTCATGCGGGATGGACTAAGTCATAATCCCCAATGGTGCACGACCCCACTCTCATTATCTAGCGTGTACGTCACCTAAAAATAACACAACGATATGAAATCCGGGGTTTCGTACCCTCAGGACAACATTTACAATCATTACTTACCTTTATCCGGTCCAATCTCTAGACCGCGACATCTTTGTCTCTTGTCTTGGACTCTTGGCCTCAACTCGCGTCGAATCTAGCCAAAATCAGAATCATGACGTCAAAATATGCTAAGGGAACAAAGCCCATGCGAAAATAATGAATATACGACACGAATCCCGAAAATTACCAAACCCGACCACTAGGCCCACATAAAATTAACATCAATGGAATCCTTATCTTCCTACGAGTTCATGCAAATCAAATTTACCAAAATCCAACCTCAAATGACCCTCAAATCCAAAAATTCTAGGTCTCCAATCTCAAGCCCTAGTTTCTTCAATATTTACCAACAAATTTCAATGAATTTCAAGCCTAATCAATGAAATAACACCATAGGAACGAGTTTTATGATCAAAATTCTTACCTTAACGAAATTTCCTCTGATTCCCTCTTCAAAATCCCCCAAAAGCTCCAAAAATCAATTTGAAACGGTGAAGAAAGGCTGAAAATCGTGAATGAGGGTGTATATACTTTCTGGCCCAAGATTTTCGCACCTGCGGCCCTTCCTTCGCTTCTGTGATACCGCTTCTACGGTCAAATGCACCTCATCTGCAGTTTTCACTAATGCGCCTATTTTTGCATCTGCGATCAAGAATCTGTACCTGCGCTACCGCAGGTGTGATCGAGAAGCCGCATCTACGATCCCAGACCCACATGGCCAATTCCCCATCTACGACCATCTTGGCGGTTCTACGGGCCCGCAGTCGCAGGTGCGGTAATGACAGCAATGGGACATCTTCAGCTACCAAAACTATGCTGAAATCTTCCGCCAACCATCTGAAATCACCTAGAGGCCCCTGGGACCTCAACCAAAAGCATAAACTAGTCATATACCCCTATTCAAACTTATCCCAATCTTCAAAACACCTCAAACAACATCGAATCAACCAAAACACATCGGATTCAAGCCTAAGGTTAAAAAAATCTTTTGGATTACACTTTTGATCAAAAAGTCTATCAAACCACGTCCGAATGACTTGAAATTTTGCACACACATCCCAAATGACATAACGAACCTACTGCAGCTTCCGGAATTCTATTCCGACCCCTATATCAAGATCTCGCCTATCAACCGGAAAGCACCCAAAATCCATCTTCGCCAATACAAGCCTAAAGCTACTCCGGACCTCTAAAACTCATTCCGATCACACTCCTAAGTCCCAAATCATCTCCCAAAGCTATCCGAATGAATAGAATTCGCATCCGAGTCCTTTTTCACATAAGTCAACATCCGGTTGACTTTTCCAACTTAAGCTTGCCCAAAAGAGACTAAGTGTCTTAAACCTTACCAAAATCATTTCGGGTTCGAACCGACTAACCTGATACCACATAATACGGATAAACAAAGCATAATAAAGCAGAAATGAAAAAAATGGAGCGATGACACTTGAAACAATCGGCCGGGTCGTTACAAGAAAGTAGAGAAATGAATGATAACAAAGCAGTTTCGTTGCGTAACACTACTAGAAATATGGTAAATACCGACCAAAAAAACCGACCAACTTTGGTCGGTTATGGCCAATTACCGACCAAAACACGACTAAATATGATTGGACGGTATTTTAATGGTGGTTTTAATATATCGACCAAAGTTGGTCAGTAAATTAAATTCAAAAATAAAATATTGCAAAAACAAACTGACCAAAGTTGGTTGGTTTTCTCCGACCAATGTTGGTCGGTATTTTAGTTATGTAATCAAAAGATTCACCATCTGGGAATCAAACGGAGGTGTGTACTGTGTCAGGATACTATTCTACCACTAGACCATTGGTGCATTTTATTTTAAGATTGTCTTTTTTTTTGTTTATACTCTTTAATTTTATTTTTGCACGAAAATAACCGACCAAAGTTGGTCGATTTTATTAAAAACTAAAATTACCGACCAAAGTTGGTCGGTTTTTTAAAATGACCGGCCGAATTTACTGATCGAAGTTGGTCGATTTTTTTATATTAATTTTTATTTATTTTAATTGCAAAAACCAACCAAAGATGGTCGGTTTCTTGAAAAATAAATTTTACGAGTCTCAAAAATAGTTTCCCTCAATTTTGTGCCAAAGAAAACCGACCAAAGTTGGTCAGTTTTGAAAAAAAAATTTAAAAACTAAAATATTTTGAAAAACCGACCAAGTTTGGTCGGTTTTTCGTCGGTTTTTTTACCGACCAAAGTTGGTTGGTTTTTCTTGGTCGGTATTTATTGAATTTCTAGTAGTGTAAACTAATAACAGAATTTAAGCAAAAGAAAATCAGAAGGAAACAGATAATGAGAACCACTAATAATCAAATACGGATAAAACTTGTAAGACAGAGAATAAAAAAGAACCAAGAATTGTTCAACCAATAAATTTTTTAATATAAAATGCACAATAAAAATCACAACCGAGGTACCCCTCGTATTCACATTTTACAATTTCAATCACAATCTTTCCTTATATCACAACGGGAGCCTTACATTTATTTTTTAAACTTATTTTTCCGCAGCTATCCTCATTTTAGCCCACCTTATCTCACCACATGGCTTCAAGTAGTTTCCCTACTAGGAACACGTGTATCAAGTCCACCTTATCTCACGCATGCATATCAATCCCTAGCCTTATACCATCGCATATTTATCAATATCACAACATAATTACAACTCGCACCACAAGTGCCCATATACCACAACTTGCCAAAAAATCAGCTATACCAATGTTTTCACGATAAATTGCCCATGGCTTAACCACAATGTGTACAAGAATATTAATAATAATAAAATAAATGTGATTTGATCAACAAGAAATATATTTCAACAATTAACAACTTCACCTTGATGTGATAACGACTTTTACAACTTTAACACCAACAAAAAAATATTCACATGAAATAACAACCTCAGTTAGAAGTAATTCAACAATTGAAGATATAACAAGACAATAAGGAAAGAAATAATTTCAACTAAAGTTTATATGAGCAAAAAACAAGTAAGAAGTGGAACAAGTGTTAACAATTACAAATAAAGCATGTTAGAGTAGATAAACAATGAGAGATAAAGCATATTGTAACAATTTCATTAAAGGCATGGAAAGAGTCTAACTAACTTAAATCGGTCGAATACCACATATAGCCCGTGTACCTACTCATCATCTTATATACACAGCTTTCACATAATAAAAATAGCACAATCAACCCAAATCCTAATGGATAGTTCCCCCACATAAAGTTAGGCAAGATACTTACCTCAACTAGGCCAACTCAACCCTCAGAAATAGCTTTTCCCATAAAATTCGCCTCCACACGGCTAAAATCTAACCAAAAGTGACTTAATATCATCAAACAATGCAAGGAAAAATAATTACAATTGATAAAGCTTTGATCTTTACAAAATTCCCAAAAAGTCAACAAAAGTCAACCTCAGGCTTGCTCGGTCAAAACCCCGATCCAAGAGTAGTTTCTGACAATCCATAACTCCACGAGTCTATATATGTGATTAATTTTTAAATCCGAGTCCAAGAGTAGCTTTCTACTATCCATAAATCGTGCAATCAAAGTACAAAAATATCATCTTGAACTACGAATCGGACACTAAAATGCATGAATTTCAAAGTAAAGTTCAAGAACTTCTAAAATTGCAACTAAGCGTCTGAATTCCATCAAATCAACTCTAATTGATACCAAATTTTGAAGTCATGCTCAAAATAGCATAATAGACCTATTCAAGTCCCAAAACCAAATTTTGAACATGATAGTCAAAAGTAAACCTACGACCAAACTTCTAAACCTCAAATTGCCAACTTTTGGCAAAATAATCCAAATCAACCTACGGAACTGTGAATTCAATTCCGGGCATATGCCCAAGTCCAAAAATACGATACGAAGCTATCAAAGCCATCAAAATACCGTTCTGAGGTCGTTTTCATAGAAGTCAAATATTGGTCAGCATAATCAACTTAGGCTTCTAAGCTAAGAGACAAAGGGTCCAACTCAATCTAAATTTTTTCCGAAAAGAAACTAATCAGCCCCGTATCTCATAAAACAGTAAATACACATGTATAAAGCATCAAAAGGGAACTGGGGCGCAATTACATGAAACGATTGATCGGGTCGTTGCATTCTCCCCAACTTAAAACTAACGTTCATCCTCGAACGTGCATAAGAACTCACCATGTCGTGCTCGGTATCCCAGGTTGCCTCCTCAACCGGATGAATCCTCCATTGAACCTTCACTACAGCAATACTATTTGACCTCAACTTTTGGACCTGCCTGTCCAAGATGACCACTAACTCCTCAACATAGGTCAAATCTTCGTCCAATTGGACTAAGCTGAAGTCTAATATATGGAAAAGATCACCATAATACTTCTGAAGCATAGCCACATAGAACACCAGGTGAACTACCGATAGATTGGATGGAAATGCAAGCTTGTAGGCCACCTCTTCCACTCTCCTAAGGATCTCAAATGGACAAATATACCTAGGGCTTAGCTTTCCCTTCTTCCCGAACCTCATCACACCCATCATGGGTGAAACCCGAAGAAAAACCCTCTCTCCTACCATAAATGCTACATCATGAACCTTTTGATCAACATAACTTTTCTATCTAGACGGGGCACTACGAAGATGATCTTGAATCAACTTGACTTTATCGAAGGCATTTCAAACCAAATCTATGACCAACAACCTAGACTCTCCCGGCTCAAACCAAACAACTGGAGAATGACACCGCCTCCCATAGAGGTCCTCACAATGAGACATCTAAATACTCGATTGGTGGTTATTGTCTTAGGCGAACTCTACAAGTGGAAAAAATTGATCCCAAGAACCCCTTAAATTCATAACACATGCACGAAGCATATCCTTTAATATCTGAATGGTGTGCTCGGACTGCCCGTCCGTCTAGGGGTGAAATGTTGCAATCAACTGAACCCGTGTTCATAACTCGCACTGCGTAGCTTTCTAGAAATTTAATATGAACTACGTACCTCGATTAGAGATAATGGACACCAACACACTTTAGAGACGAACAATCTCACAAATATAGACCTGAGACAACTACTCGGAAGAATAGGTAGTCACCACTGGAATGAAATGAGTCGACTTGGTCAACCTTTCCATAATCACCCATACTGCGCCAAATTTATTCAAAGTCCGTGGAAGTCCAACAACAAAGTCCAGGGTAACACGCTTCCATTTCTACTCGGGAATCTCAAGTCTCTAATGTAAATCGCCCAGCCTCTGATGCTTATACTTCACTTGCTGATAGTTCAGGCACCGAGCCACATACTCCACTATATCTTTCTGCATTCTCCTCTACCAGTAGTGCTGTCTCAAATGTTGATACATCTTAGCGGCTCCAGGATGAATAGAATACCGCAAACTGTGGGCCTCCTCAAGAATAATCTGATGTATCCCATCTACATTAGGCACACATAACCATCCCTACATGTGAAACACACCATCATCTCTGATAGACACCTCTTTGGCATCGCCGTGTTGTAGCATTTCCTTAAGGACAAGCAAATGGGGGTCATCATACTGACGCTCTATGATTCACTCATATAAGGAATACCGAGAAACCACACAAGTAAGAACCCATCTAGGCTCTGAAACATCCATCTAACAAACTGATTCTCCAAGGCCTAAACATCCAGGGCTAGTAACCTCTCTACAGATGGTAGATATGCTAAACTGCCCAAACTCTCCACCTTTCTACTCAAGGCATATGCCACCACGTCGGCCTTCTCGCGATGATATTGAATGGTGATATCATAGTTTTTAATAAACTTTAACCATCTCTGCTATCAAAAGTTACCTTTCTGCTTGAACAGATTCTAAAGACTCCGGTGGTCGGTAAAGACCTCACATGTGACATCTTACATATAATGCCTCCAAATCTTCAATGCATGAACAATAGATGCCAATTCCAAGTCGTGGATCGGATAATTCTTCTCATGTACCTTTAGCTTCCGAAACATGTAGGCAATCACCATACTGTCTTGCATCAACATCGTGCTAAGCACAATATGCGATGCATCATAATACATATTGTAAGACCCCGAACACGTAAGCAATACCAATATTGGGGATATAGTCAAAGTAGTCTTGAGCTTTCGAAAGCTCGCCTCAGACTCCTCAGACCATATAAAAGGAGCACCCATTTGGGTTAATCTAGTCATAGGTGCAACAATGGATGAGAAACTCTCGACAAAATGGCGATAGTACTCGGCCAAACTAAGAAAACTCCGGATTTTAGTAACTGAATACGGTCTAGGCCAACTCTAAACTGCCTCATTCTTCTTCGGATCTACCTTGATCCTCTCACTCGACACCACATGCACCAAATATGCCAGCGAATCAAACCATAATTTACACTTGAATTTTGCATACATTTTCTTCTCTCTCTTAAGGTCTGGAATACGATCCTCGGATGCTGCTCATGATCCTCCCCATTATGAGAGTCCACCAACATGTCGTCAATAAACACAATGACAAATAAATCAAGATATGGCTAGAATACACTATTCATCAGGTGCATAATTGTTGCTGGGGTGTTGGTCAGCTCAAATGACATCAGAGGGAACTCATAGTGACCATACCGAGTCTTGAAGGCATTCTTCAGAATATTCGAATCCCGAATCTTCAGTTGATGATACCTTGACCTTAAATCAATATTTAAGAACACTCTAGCACTTTATAGCTGATCAATAAGTCATCAACGCACGGTAATGGATACATGTTCTTCACTATAACCTTGTTCAACTGTCGATAATTAATACACATGTGCATACTACCATCTTTCTTCTTCACAAACATAATTGGGGCACCCCAAGGTGACATATTGAGCCGAATGAAATCATTATCAAGAAACTCTTACAATTGTTCCTTTAACTCCTTCAACTCGGCTGATGCCATCGATAGGGTGTGATAGAAATGGGCTGAGTGCCCGATAATAAATCAATACCAAAATTGATATCTCTATCGGGTGGCATGCCCAAAAGGACTGTTGGAAATACATCAGGGAAATCCATCACTATCGGAACTGACTCAACGATAGGAGGATCAGTACTTACATCCCTCACAGAGGCTAAATATTCCTCACACCCTTCTCAACCATATGTTATATGTTAATGAAGGACAGAACCCTGTTAGGACTATGGTCCAGTATACCCCTCCACTCTAATTATGTCAAACCTGGCATAGCCAATGTCACAGTCTTGGCGTGACAATCTATAATAGCGTGATATAGGAACACCCAATCCATGCCCAGTATCACATCAAAGTCTACCATATTGAGTAATAACATACCAACTCTGGTATTAAAACCACCAATATTAACTAAACACGACCGATACACACGGTCCACAATAATAGAAACTCCTAGAGTCATGGACACATAAATAGGTAAACTCAAAGAATCACAAGATATATCCAAATACAGAGCAAAGTAAGATGAAACATATGAATAAGTGGATCCCGGATCAAATAAGACTATTGCATTCTTATGACAAACCGGAACCATACATGTGATGACTGGTGTGACCACCTCCGTCCTACCCGAAAAAGCATAGAATCTAGCCTGGCCTTCCCTCTAGGGCGACCTCCACCCCTAGCTGGCTGTGCATGTGGAGTGGTAACTGAAGCAACAACCATGGCCTGTGAAGTCTACGGATCAGGTGGAATCTGGAAAGCCTGAGCAGTTTCTGGAGGTTCACCCCTCCTGAGCTTGGGACGGTCCCTCACTATATGTCGGGTATCACCATACTTGAAGTAAGCTCTTGGTGGGTGTGGCTATTGATACTGGCCCTGGCCTGGTTAGCTAGACTGAATGCTGAAGGCACCCTATGCAGGAGGTGCACTAGATAGTAGTTGAGCAAAATGTTCAATCTGAGACCTCGGGATAGAAGGAGTATCACTAGAAACTTGAAGTGTTGAATGAACTAGGTGGCTCACTTAGCGTCTACCATTACGGGCTGAAGTTGGGGCGTGGGAACCACTATACCCTCCAGAATCTCGAGGCCTCTTGACCTCCTTATCCTCCCTCTCACGGCCCTGCATGCCCTCTAACCTCCGCACAATCTCTATCTCCTACTAATACGGGGTATCTATCTCCAACTCTTAAGCCATACCGAATCTAATACCATAGTTAAGCCCCTCGTTGAATCTGCGGGCTCGCTCTCTCACTGTACTAACCAATGTAGGTGCATGTATGGACAACTCACGAAATCTAATGGCATACTCTAACACTATCATAATACCTTGATGTAGCTGCTCAAACTCCACACGCCATGTATCCTAAAGAGTTTGGGGAACAAATTCTATAAAGAACATCTCTAAAAACTGAGTCCATGTGAGTGAAGCTGCATCGGCTAGGCTACCCACCTCAAAAGCCCGTCACCAGTTATACGCTACTCCTGATAGTTGGAATGTAGTTAAAGCAACTCCTCTCATCTCCACAATACCCGTAGTGCCGAAAATACGGTGGCACTTCTCTAGAAAATCTTATGCACCCTCTATAAATAGGTCATTGTAAGTAAGAGGATGATACTACTTGAACCTCTCAAGTCTAATATGCTCCTCATCAGATGTCACTGCCCTAACCTCGGGCTGAATCGAAACAACAGGTTGCGCTGGCATAACTTACGGGAACTGATCAACATGGACCCTCCGCTTTGGTGTACGGACCGTGGGAGTCTGAGCTACTCCCCCCGCTTGATATGTGGTCGTTGATTAACCCCACCTGAGATAGAGAACTGAACATGCTCAAGAACTGTGCTAGGGTCTCCTGAAGTGCAGGGGTAACAGCAGGTGCCTCGGGTGCCTTTCCTCCAACTAGAGCTACTTGTGGCTCGCTGATCAAGCACGTTCTCTAGATGCACCACGTACCCCTCCCTGACCTCTACTCCGGCCACAACCTCTCAGCTCTAGCACGACACGGGCGTCTGATCGACAGATCCAACAGTGTGTTTCCTCACCATCTATGAGAGAATAAAAAGTCAATGATTCAGATTTCGATGTCAACCAATTTGCATGATAAGGAATCAAAGAAGTGGAATTTCCTAACAAGCTGCAAGACTCTACTAAATCTACTTATGACTATTAAAACCTATGAACCTAGAGCTCTGATACCAACTTGTCACATCCCCAATTTCCCACCTTGGGGTATCATATGGAACCTAGTCTCTTAGACTAGGTAAGCCTAATATGTAAACGTAAATTGCGAAAAAAATAATAAAATATCAAGTTTAAACCATTACATTATCATAATAAATCTCAACAACACATCTAACAATAATTTCGAAGATCTGGTTAAACTGAGTCATAAGCTCTACAAGAATGTACTAATAGTTTTGTAATAAAATACTGTTTTGGAACAAGAATTAATTATGGAAAGTCGAGAAACAGAAAGTGACTCCGAGGCCTGCAGACGTCGAGCAGGTATACCTTAAAGTCTCAAAAAAGTAGCTAGTCAACTAATCACTAGCGTCTAGTACGAGAAAACATACTTGGATTTGCACAAAAGATGTGCAGAAGCGTAGTATGAGTACATCACAATGGTACCATATAAATATCATGCCTAAACTCGATAGAGTAGTGATGAGGCCAAGTCAAGACACCTACTAGGACATGATAAACAGAACAAAAATATAATAATGAGAAGTAATGGAAAGCAGAGAATGAATGATAACAAAGCAGTTTAGTAATGTAATCTAATGACAAAATTTAAGCAAAAAGTCAACAAGAAGGAAACAGATAATGAGAACCACGGATAATAAAATACGTATAAACTGGTAAGATAAGAAATCATAAACGCAACAAGAACTGTTCAACCAATAACCATTTTCAATATGAAATGCATACAAAGAATCAAAATCAAGGTACCGCCTCGTATTCACATTTCACAATTTCAATCACAATATTTCCTTATATCACAACGGAGCCTTACGTTTAGTTTTGAAAATTATTTTTGTGAAATAGTTACCCGCGTTTTAGCTCACCTTATCTCACCGCGTGACTTCAAGTGGTTTCCCTACTAGCAACACGTGTATCGAACCCACCTTATCTCACCATATGCATATCAACCCTAGACTTATACCACCTCATGTGTATCAATATTACAATATAATCACAACTCGCACCACAAGTGTCCATATGCCATGACTTGCCAAAAGAATCAACAATACCAATGTTTCCACAACAAATGGCAAATTGCTCAGTCACAATGTGTAGAAGAATCTCAACAATAACAAAATGAATGTGATTTACTCAACAAAAAAGATATCTCAAAAATTAACAACTTCGCTTCAATGTGATAACGACTTTTACAACTTCAACACAAATAATTCATCAAGAAGATATTCCATGAAATAACAACATTTATTAAAAGTACTGCTACAATTGAAGAGATAAAAAGCCAATAAGGAAGACAATAATTTCAACTAAAGCATATATGAGCAAATAATAAGTAAGAGGTGGAACAAATGTTAAGAATGACAAATAAAGCATGTAAGAGTAGATTAACAATAAGAGATAAAGCATGTTATGGAAATTCAATTAAAGATATGGAAAGAGTCTAAATAACCCAAACCGATCAAATACTACATATAGACCGTGTACCCACTCGTCACCTTACATATACAGCTTTCACCCAACACAAATAGCCCAATCAACCCAAATCCTAAGGGGTAGTACCCACACAAAGTTAGGCAAGATACTTACCTCAACTAGGCCAACTCAACCCTCAAAAATAGCTTTCCCCCTAAACTTCACCTCCACTCGGCTCAAATCTAACCAATAGTGACTTAATATTATCAAACAATGAAAGGGAAAACAATTACAATAGATTATGCTTTGATCTTTACAAAAAATTCCATAAAGTCAACAACATTTAACCCTGTGCCCATCCGGTCAAAACGCGGTTCCAAGGGTAGATTATGACAATCCATAACCCCACGAGTCCATATATATGATTAGTTTTCAAATTCGAGTCCAAATTGACTCTCAAAACTCAGTTCTTAATTTTTTAAAAACTTGACAAAATTTCCCAATTTTCCTCTTTGATTCTCATAAATTTGATGTTAAATCTAAGATAAAATTATGAAATATTAGTGAAAATCGATTTTAGTCATTTACCCAATGTTTGTAGATGAAAATTCCATCTCCAAATCGCCTCCTACCGAGTCTAGGGTTCTAAAATATGAGAAATGTGACCTAAATCCCGACTTTTCTAACTATTGTTCAGTTGCAAATGTCGCATTTGTGACGCTAGGTTCGTAATTGTAAAAAATTGCAATTGCGAAGAAGTTCTCGCAAATGCGGGCATTGACAGCCTAAGAGGAAGTCACAATTGTGATGGTTGCTTCGCATTTACGAAGCCTGTCCTCATCGAAAATGAGACACAATTGTCGCAAATGTGAGCCTACCCCAATCCTGATAGTTGTCACAATTGTGAACCAGGTCTCGTAATTGCAACACTTGGGCCTCCCCGACCATGTTTGAAATTATGAAGCTGGTGCTCGTAATTGCAACATCAGAGCACCAGCACACCAGGGTTTTTGTTTTTGGTCCAAAACGTTCTAAATCATGTTCGAAACTCATATGATCCCTCAAGGCTCCAAACCAATCATCCACATAAGTATCAAAACATCATACAAACTAGCTTGCGTGATTAAAACACAAAAATAACATCTAGAATTACGAATCCGATACCAAAACTCATGAACTTCAAAATAAAGTACAAAAATTCTAGAATTGCAACTAAGCGTACGAATCCTATCAAATAAACTCCAATTGATACCAAATTTTGCAGACAAGTTCTAAATAGCATAACAGACCTATTCCAAGTTCTAAAAATAAATTCCAAACTTGATAGCCAAAAGTTAACCTATAGTCAAACCTTTATACCCCAAATTGCCAATTTTTGGCAAAACAACCCAAATTAACCTACGGACCTCCGAATTTGATTACACATATACTCCCAAGTCAAAAATCATGAAACAAAGCTATCAGATCCATCAAAATAGCATTCCGGGGGTTATTTTCACAGAAGTCAACCATTGGTTAATACAATCAACTTAGGCTTCTAATCCAAGAGCCAAAGGGTCCAATTCAACCCAAAATCTTCTCGAAACAAAACTAATCAACCCCATAAGTCAGAAACCATAAATACACATGTGTGAAGCATCCAAATAGAAAAAGGGAACAATTACGCAAAATGACTGATCAGGTCGTTACAATGGATCATCATCTATATAAAATATTGATGATTGGTCAATCAATTTGTTAAGAGAACTGGGTAAAATATGTTCATATTATATGTTCACATAAGAAAGTGACACATGGAGCCGAAGACGGAAGACAATCAGGCCTGAAGGCAATGATCTCGAAGAGAATGTTATTCATAAAGGCGAAAATAAATACCTGTCACCTGGTAGTATTTGATGGAGAATATTCTATAGTATTAAGTGCACGATCTGTGATATAACATATGGCATTCACTGCCTAAAATTATACATTCTTCAATGGCCCTCATAATTATCATTTAATAGGGGCCTAATCCTATGACCTTGTTCTCTATGTGTAAATATAAAGAGTTAGCTTTACAGTCATTGTAAGGGGCACAAATTTTTAGACAGGCTAATACTACATTCTGTCCAAAAGCTCAATAATAGGTTATCTTCTCGCTTATTATTATTATTATTATTTTTATTACTGCCTCTGAAAGCTCTACTTTCAAAATCAAGATTGTTACTGTATCATCTCGATTTCAATGCTAAATCTTATATTCTTTTCCAATTTATTTATCATTTTGGGATTAAACCGATTCACTTGTCTATAAATCACGTACAAATTCAACTGTATCTTTTTATGGGTAAATAGTTTTGCGCCCACCGTGGGGATTAGACACTTATGTAATTGAGTTGATCCTTGCATCAATGACTAACTTGTTTGATTATTTATTATTAACAAAATCATAGAAAATGGTAGATAACGGTGTCAACATCGCACACAATGTTGAGGCCCAAGGAAATCAGCTTCAGCATGAATATTCAATCAGTGATACCCGCAACGAGGGGGATGAGGCCACGTTGGTCCATAGAGAGAAATAATCGCTACATGTTCGAGAGGCGACTCCTGATGATATTGAAGACGAGCACGACGTTCAAATAGTAAGGATCTTGAGAGGGCAAAAGGCCATTATGGGCCATCTCTCATAATAGGATCATTTCATGACAGAGTTGAAGCGGGCATTGCTAGATGCTTCCACCAACGTGAATGGACGAGATCCTGTTCCTCCCGATGCTCCCAAAAATAAAATAACATAGAGGGTCGGCAACATCACCCCGAGGGGCAAAGTCGGTTTCGATGGGGCTAGGGGAATATTAGCAGATCTGGTAACAACAACGAGAATAACCCCTTTAAAGTAGAACTCATGCAGTTTATGAGGGAATAAATGCTCAAATAGATCAAATTATGGGCACACCATCATTGTTGAAAGGACCGAACCGAAAAAAATATACCCAGTTGTCATTCAAATCGAGTGTGACACCAACGTTGTTCCTGAAGTGATTCAAAATGCCAGACATGCCGAAATATTATGGGACTTCAGATCTTGAGGAGCACATCACCACCTATAAAATGGGGGTGAAGGGGAACGATTTAGATCCCCACGAGATTGAGTCAGTCTTATTTAAGAAATTCAAGGAGACCCTCATGAAGGGGGACCTCACATGGTATTCCCTTTTTGCGCGAGTACTCCATAGATTCCTTTGAGATGCTCACAAGCTATTTGATCAAGGCCCATGCCGGGGCCAAGAAGGTAAAGGCCCAAAAGGTTGACATATTCAGGATTGTATAAGGAGAGTCCAAGTTGCTGCGGGAGTTCGTGACCAGATTTTAGAAGGAAAGGATACTGCTACCGGTCATACCGGATAAGTGGGCAGCTGAAGCATTCACTACATGTTTGAATTCAACAAGTTCTGGTTTTTCTCGGAAATTAAAAGAAAGTCTACTAGAGTTATAGGCATCAACATGGGCAAATATTCACAACTGGTACAAATTAAAGATAAGAATAGAGGATGATCTGCTCGGTTTCTCGACATCAACCAAGGGTCGGGACTGGGAGAAGAATAAAGAGAAGTCAAAAGATGATTTCGACACAAATCAACGTTCTTCAAGAGGTCATTTTTGCCCTATGAAAGGGCTGAAAGATGCAGTAGAGGTTTCCAATCGGCTAATAGATTCACAACCGAAAGGAGACCTAATTGTGGTCGGAATAAAAGTCATTGCAGGACAATGAGAAATCAGGTTATCGAAATTCTTCCCACCCAAGGCTAACAGATTCTACTGCCCATGATTGCAAGGGGCTAATGAATACGACCCTTTTTGCGGTAGTGGACAATGATATAGGTTACAATATTATCCTGGGAGACCATGGTTGAATGAGATAAAGGTCATACTGTCAACATATCATCAATTTCTGGAGTTCCCAACTCCTGAGGGAATTAAACAAATAAGACAAGACCAACCGACAGCTAGAGAGATGAATACAATCTCAGATTCCGGTAGCAAAGAGAAAGATCATGTAACATAGCAATTATGGGAACCGACGCTTGCTCCTAGGCTGAGAGAAGTCAAATAGGAGAAGATTCATTGGAATCCTATCAAGTACCAAGATACGTCTAGGTACCAAAAGAAACATATGCAAAAAAATCCACGGCAGAAGAATTTGAACAAGTCGCATTGCTCGAAGAGTTCTTGGAGAGGAAGTTCCACTTGGGGATAGGACTAAACCCTGAGCTCGGGTATAGATTTATCGAGTTCCTTAAATGTAATGCTGAGTATTTTGCATGGTCGCATGTGGATATGAAAGGTATCTCGCCGGAAGTGGCCGTACACAAACTAAGCCTGGATCCTAGCATCGCTCCGGTAAGACAGAAAAAAAATGTCCTATTACAGAGGTCAAGAACAAATTTATCAAAGAAGAGGTAACTCGTTTGTTTGATAGTAGTTCAATACGAGAGGTAAATTATCCTAACTAGCGAGCTAATGAAGTAGTAGTTCCAAAGAAGAACAATAAATTTTGCATATACGTAGACTATAAGGATTTATATAAGGCATGCCCAAAAGATTTGTTCCCACTGCCAAATATCGAGCAAATGATTGATCTGATGGCTGTGCAAGAGTTAATGAGTTTCCTCAATGCTTACTCTAGGTATAACCAAATCAAGATGATTCCTTTCAGGCTTAAGAACGCCCGAGCCACTTACTAGAGTCTCGCGAACAAAATGTTTGAGAAACAAATAGGGAAAAATATGGAGGTTTACATAAATGATATGCTGGTTAAGTCTTTGAACGTAGTTGATCATCTTAAACACTTGCAAGAAACCTGTGACATCTTAAGGAAGCACAACATGAAGCTTAATCCCGAAAAGTGTGCATACGAGGTCAACTTCTGTAAGTTCCTGGTGTCGCAAAGAGGGATCGAGGTTAAACCCGATAAAATTAAAGCCATTGAAGACATCCTAGACCACCTATCAAGCATGAAAGAGGCTCAAAGATTAATAGGGAGACTGGTTTCTTTGAGCAGATTCATATCCCGATCTTCGGAAAAATGCCATCATTTCTTTTCCCAACTGAAAAAAGAAGAACAACTTCAAGTGGACTCCGGAATGTCATCATGCTTTGAAGGATTTGAAAAGGTATTTGCCAAGTCCTCCATTACTGTCAGAACTGGAGGAAGGCAAACAATTATTGATCTACTTAGCGGTCTCAGAGGTAGCGGTAAGTGTCATTTTTGTATGTGAGGATGAAGGTACAAAATCACCTATTTATTATGTCAGTAAAATTTTAACGGTAGCAGAAAATCGCTACCCACATCTCGAAAAATGAGTCTTAGCTCTCGTAGTCGCCACTCGAAAGATATGCCTTATTTTCAATATCATCCGATAGCCATGGTGACCACTTTTCCCCTGCGTAATGTTCTTCACAAACCTGAAATTTCAGGTAGGTTGGCCAAGTGGGCCTCCGAAATGAGTGAATTTGACATGGAATACAAACCTAGGATTGCGATTAAGTCACACGTTTTGGCCGACTTTGTGGCCGATTTCAGTCCGGGACTATTGCCTTTGGCTACCAAAGAAGCAATGATGGTGTTAGAATCACATCAGGAGTTTTGACCTTATTCATGGATAGAGCTTCCAATATGAAAGGGTCCGGGCTCGATATAGCGGTAACCACGCCCTCGGGAGAAACCCTAAGGCAGGCCATAAGAATCGTTCCTCTGACTAATAATGAAGGAGGATACAAAGCTTTGATTGCAGGACTCGAGCTAGCTCGGGGACTGGACTTCGAGGCCATAGAAACCAAATATGACTCCAAATTGGTAGTAAACCAGGTCTTTGGGATCTTGGAAGCAATTAGGAACGCATGCAATAGTACATAGTCAAAGTCCAGGATCTGCTCGCTCAGTTTAGGGAATGGTCAATGTAAGGCCCCGTAAAATTTTGTGCTCAAAGCCTAGTAGCTCGTAGTGCCAAGAGCGGTACGGACCCTTTTTACTGATTTTGCACTTAAAAATCAAGAATCAAAATTTTCCAGAATTGCCATTTTGTGGTCCAGAATACGGTCGCAAATCAGATATGCGGACTGCATTTCTGCCGCAGAGTTAACTTGTGAGTTAGTCGAAATTGATGTTGAAAATGTGGTCTATTATGCGATCGCATAATCAATATGCGGACTGCATAATCGTTGCATAAATTCCTCGAGGATTTGTGAAGGTCAATTCTGCGGTGCATTATGCGACCGCAGAACAGAAATGCGGACCGCATTTATGTCGCAAACCCATGCAGAGAAGTCAGATTTTAGGAGCACTTCTGCGGTCCATTATGCGGACCGCATTTCCACTCTGCGATCGCAGACCCGACTCGACTCCAGATTTTCTAATTTTTCAACCCGATCTCTTCTTCAATAAAACACCCCAACCCTTCATTTTTACACATTTTTCTGACAAAACTAGAGAGAAGGGAGAGAGGGTTCTTGAGAGAGAAAGTCTCATCTTCATCAATTTGATTTTCCAACGTCGCCCAGGCCCGAAAATTCTTGAGTATTATCTTCATCTCCATTCTTGTAGGTAAGGTTCCCAACCCTTTTTCATTGATTTTCAAATTTAAATAAAAGAGGCGATTCTCATGAATTGATTCTTGAAAATGGAAGTTTAAACACTCATGCATGTCTATTAAAACCTAAAATCTAGTAAGAGTAATTAGGTGGGAGTAAAGAATTGTATAAATGAGGGTTGATAACCTAAATATGTTCGGGTAGTGATTATGAACTTTGATTCTAAGAAATATGTATTAATTTGTGTACTAGATTGACGTTGCCAGGCTTTTTGGTAAAGTTAGAAGTAGATATTAAAAGGGAATTCGGCTCCAGGTATGTATGGCTAACCTTGATCTTTATAGAATCGCCTTGTGTGGCGTACGGATGTTTGGTATGTGATATTTGCATGGCTTATTCATGAAATTATTGTGATTGTGCTTGTAGTAAGAATTGAGGAACAAATGACGAAAGAAAATCATAAATGATGCAACTGGAATAACTGTGATAACCATATCTATGGCTTATTGTGGGCAATTGTCGTTGTAATGTAAAACACATGTGAGTCGTTGGATATGACGGAAACTAGTATTGATGGCTATGGAAATATGTGTAAATTGTTGATGTTATTTCTTAAGATGTGTTGTTGTTGATCTTTATGAATTGTTGATTGTTGTTGTGTTGATTGGTGAGTTGTGACTGTACGGTAAGATCGGGTTGCACGCCGCAACACGAAGTTATAAGGTGCGTGTTGTGGTGATAAGGGTGGCCGAGGTAATAAGGGTGGCCGAGGTAATAAGGGTGGCCGAGGTGGTGGAAAAGTGATCGAAATCACTATTGAAATAAACATTTGAGCAAGTTGTGAAATCATTGGTGTGGAATTGTGGAAGGGGGAAACAGGAGAGATTAAAAACTTGTTTGGCTTGATTGTTCCTTTCCTTGTGCATTTGATTGTTGTTTCTATTACTGTTACCTACTTGTATATGGCTTGAGTTTACTTGGAGCAAGTTTGTTCATACATACCAGTACAATTCAAGTGTACTGACATCCCTTTTGCCGGGGGGGAGGGGCTACATTCGTGTTATGATTATAGGTGGATCCATAGTAGGTACTCCAGTCCACCGACCGTAGCTTTTCATCCCTTCCCACTAATTGAATTTGGTGAGCCCCTTTCATTTCGGGCCCTGCGTGGCTCATGCCGCCTTTATTCTGGAGTCTTATTTTGGAAATCATATAAGGCATAGCCGGTTTGTTACCGGCAAGTATGATATCATCCCTTTTCATGTTTAGAGGCTCTGTAATAGGAAATGTGGGTCATGAACTTATGTAATATGTATCTTGCACGTTGGGTTATGTAAAGTGCAAAACCACGCTAAGAATCATGTACCACATGTATGTTTTGTAATAAAATGGTGTTTTTCTTGTAAATGGTTATTTCTCTTGGCTAATAAGTAATGAAAAATACGGGGTAACACGTGGGGTAGGAGAGGCACTCAGGTCCGCTTGACTAGGGCTACCCGATCGAGCTCCGGTCATGTCCCTCAGATTCGGGGCGTACAGTCAATTACACACATCCCGAGGGAAGAGAATGCGAAAGAAGATGCACGAGCCAATCTAGGTTCATCCCCGAAAATAAAGAGGTCATACTCTGGTACGGTCATACAGCTTATGCACTCAGTACTGGACATGTATAATTATTATGAGGCAAACGTGACCAATTTGGTCTGAGACTAGATAAATGAGATCATATACTATCTCGAGAATAGAAAATAACTTGAAGATCCCAAGGCATCTTGGGCACTTCGGAGTAAAGCAGCTCGTTACTGTTTCAAGGGAGGTCAATTATGTAAAAGATCTTTCCAAGGCCAGTTGGCCTGATGTTTGGGGGCTTCCGAAGCTAACTATGTCATGAGGGAAGTCCGTGAATGAATCGGCGGAAATCACCGAGGCGCAAATTCCTTAGTTCTAAAATTAATTAGGGAAGGGTACTACTGGCCCCGGATGGATCTAGACGCCAAGTCTTATGTCAAAAAATGCAATAAATGTCAACGCTACGCACCATTGGTACATCAACGACCACATCCACTACACTCAGTTATGTCTCCATTGTCATTCATGAAGTGGGGGATGGGTATAGTCGGTCCATTGCAACCAGCCCCCGGTAAGGAAAGATTTCTTTTGATTTTAACTGACTATTTTTCTAAATGGTTTGAAGCAGGACCTTATTAGAAGATCGGCGAATGCGTAGTGGTAGATTTCTTGTGGGAGAATATAATTTGCAGATTCAAGATACAAAGGAGATATCCTGCAATAACGGGCCATAATTTATAGACGCAAAGGTCACTAAATTCCTAGAAGACATGAAAATCAAAAGGATCATGTCATCACCCTATCACACAAGTGCAAACGGTCAACCAGAATCAACAAACAAGGTGATTATCCAAAATCTCATAAAGAGATTGGAAGCAGCCAAAGGCAAATGGCCCAAAGAGCTAGCATGAGTACTATAGGCATACCGAACAACGGTCAAATCAAGCATGAGGGAAACTCTTTCCTCTCATATAGACAGAGCAGAAGCCTTGATCTCGGTAGAAGTAGGGGAAAATACCTTGAGATATTTTCAAGCGAAAGAAGAAACAAATAATAAAGAAATGTTGGTCAAATTGGAGCTACTCGATGAATGCAGGACCATGGCACGTATAAGGATGCCAGACCAAAACAGAGAATGGAAAGATATTACAATCTAAGAACTAACCTCCATATGTGGACAAAGATTACACGACCATTCACAAGAGCAAGCCAATGGGGGATTGTTATATAATCTTTAGCTCGATAGAAAAAGTTCCTAAGGGGAGGTGAAGTTTGCTATCGAACTAAAAATTATCTAGCCATTCACTAGTTGAGTCTTCAAAGGTGAAAAACTTTTAATGTTCAAAATCACATTCTTCGCATTCGAACACTGTGAGGGATGATATGAGAATATGAAAACAATTACTGCCACATCGACCGAGACTACAAAATCTGGGAACAAAGTTTTATCATCGTGATCAGGGACTGCGCGACCAACCTCGTAGAAACAAGTTATAGAAGTTAGCCAAAAGTAATGGAAATTTGGTTTTAGCATAACGAGTGTTTATGTACTTTTGAAAATAGAAGGAATAAAGTAAAGTCCTTTTATTTTTATCATATTTCTTGTCTGAGAAATGAATTAAATTTATTATTTGAAAGTTAAATAGGTACTTCAAATGCTAGTGTCATAATGAACAGGAGACGTCCTCTTGAAGAGAACCATAAACATAAAAGATTCCTCTCTTATGAAACCTTTACGGCAAAGGGTTTATTTTAAAAGAACTTAAGCTCAGAATCCAAATGTTTTGGAGGGAAAATGCGCCCGAAGCCTTGCACAATTCGATGCAAAGAGAAAAACTTGCACAAATACTTAAACGAAAAGTACGTAAAGAGGAAAACTTACACAATATTTAAATAAAAAAGTACTTCTATTCACACCGAACGTGCGAAGTAGCATAAATAAAAAAGTATGAAAAAGAAATGAAAGCTAAAAGCTAAACTACTGCACCCCATGAATCGGGAGGAAGAGAAGCATTAGCACCCCCAGAAAAAGTTGGGCGAATCCGCCACCGGCTCAATATTTTGGCCTTTACCATATGTGCCTTCAGCATCTACACCTTCAAGTTCTTCTTCAGTTTTTGACAATTTGAACCTGAATTAGATGAGTTGGTGGCATCAGGCTGGACCGGAAAATCCCTGGGCGCAGTTTCTCTAGATCACGGGGCTTAACAATTTTGGCATCAAAGTTAATGATTTCTGCTTTGGCATCTTCCAAGGTTTTTCTCCTCATGCTATGCATAGAATATGTTTTTCAACAATGAGGGAAACCTCACGACGGTGGAGTTCTTCTTTAAGATGGTCAACCTCGGTTGAAAGGTTATCCTACTCGGATCAAGTAGCCAGGAGGCTGATATCGAGGTTACAGATAGTGGAGTTAAATTTCTTTTTTTTGTGATATATGACTCTCTTATGCCTCCTTTCCAACCGAGAATACTTCTCCTCTATAACAGTAACGTCTTCAGCTTTGGAGTTCAAGGTTGCCTCCAAATTATTCAATCTTTAAGTAGAGGCAGCCTCGCGATCAGATGCAGCAAGAACGACATTATAAACCTAGACCACCCACTTTGCCCTATATTTTTCAAATTGTACCCTTAACTGGGCAGTCACTTGGATAAGGTCCACAACCTCTTTCTCCCTTTTCTACAACCGAACCCCCAATTCAGCGGCCTTAGCAGCTCGTGCTTCTACTTCCAGGAGACGAGCAGTAATTTGATCTCGCTCGGCTAACAATTGATCCCGCTCAGAGGTAAGTTCCTCCTTATCAAGAATTAACCCCCGAAGTACCTCGGAAGCAAGGAAGTTAGCCTACAAAATAAAAATGCAAACTCAAATCCCTGCCTTAACAAAGATAGAAGAAATATTTAACGAAATAGAGATTACACCGCCGCTACATTGTACATGGCATTGTACATGGCATTGTTCAGTAAACACTCTCCCGAGAGATTTTATTCTTATTTTTTCTTCTAAAGCCAGAGGCTTCAGATAATTAGCAAGTTCCACCCGCCGGGACAGTAGATGGCATCTGGTAGAAATCGAGAGGGTAACGCTCTTTCTCTTTTGGGGATCTTCGAAGGGGGCAGGATAATTATGCCCCAAAATCCTATGAACTGGGGACTATGGAAGAGGGACATCTTCCTCTCGGAAAACTCCGACGGGAGGAGATGATGTAGTAATTGCTGGTGGTGAAGGTAGAGTTAGTGAAAAAGGAGGTGAAAATGATGGCGTTGTAAGTTGAAAAGAAACAACAGTGCTAGTTGTTGGTTGCTCATCAATAGAGGACGGGAGTGATCCGGTATCCAGCTTCATGGTACTGGGAATAACGACTATTACTCAAAAGCAAGAATTGGCATCTTCCACTACATTATACCCCCTTAGAATGCCTCATCCTCATCCTCGATCAGTGTGACTAGCTCAACATATTGATAATGTTGTTGAGCTTATGAAGGTCATCGTCTTCTATGTAGAGAAGCTCCCTCATCACTAGTTCCTCCATCATCGTCGATCACCATAGTGTCAATGGCCGGCTAGATCGCGGCGCTTCTCACTACGACATCCGTAGACTGCTCAGGTATGTCACCCTTTGCCTTTTTAGTTGGTTGTTTTTTGATCGAGGACTCCAAGAAGAAGCACTTGCACCAGAAGCAGGACTAGAGATGCTTGTTCAAGTGAATGCCTCCTGTAGCAGCCTCGCCGCATCAGCCGGATCAGCTAACATGTCCTCCTTGAGGACGACAAGTGAGCCCTGGGGTAGACCTAAAATCAATAAGAGAGATGAGCTAATCGATTTTCCTATACGGAAGGTGAAGACAAGATGAGTTCGGCCTACGATGAGTTTTGGCCTTCCACCCATATTTAAGGGCCAGTTCTTTCCATGTGATAGTCTCGGGTGTAGTGGCATCCAAAATCTTTTGAACCCACTGCTCCAAGCCTTCAACCCTAGGTGGTAGACATCAAGTTGGTGAAATAAGTTAAAGAATAGGGATCAATAATAACGTGGAAGAATCTTTAACTAGCAGAAAAGAAAAATGGTGAACTTACGAGTACTGTTCCATAATTCCGGAAAAGATGGAGTTGTAGCCGGAATGATATCCCTTGAGGCAATTGCAACGAATCGTTTCATCCTCCTACGGTCGTTGTCATCATCCATGCTGGTTAGCAAAGCATGGTGGCTACATTTGCTGAAATTTATCATTCCCCCACAGAAAATCTTGAGGGAATAAAGGTTCATTAATCGAGCCAGGGATAGCTCTTCTCCCTTCTCCTAGCATAGATGTCGGAGACAAATAACTATCCTCCATATAGAAGGGCTTACCTATTCTAGGCATACCTGGTAACGGATGCAGAACTCCATGATATCGGAGTCGACCTCCCCGCTCAAGGAGAACGGTACCAAAGTGAAGGGATATATGTAAAAATACGTGGAACCCTACTTAGGTAAGGTTATCTGCTCTGCCAGGTTAGGAGCGATGATATTTAAATCTAGGCAACGACAATCTTCCTTCACAGCAGGAACGCTGGAAGGACAGATAGAAAAAGGATATATACCAACAACTCACGTGCGAGGGTCAGTAGAAGGATACTTGTCTTCGAAGTCCTTAGTTGTGATGAGTTTTCTTGGAATACTGGTGCTCACCATGGGGGAGCATCATCATCAACAGTACCTTTGCTCTTTGAGGAACTAAGATATATGGAAGAGGAGGACATTGTTATCACAAGGGTGAAAAGGGCTTTTTCTGAAGGATAAGATTATAGAAAGTTGAAGAAAAGTATGAGTTGAGTAAAGAGTATTCGAGAGAGTTTGTTAAGTTATGAAGTGTAAATGGAGAAGTTTAATGCATATAAATAAAGGAATATGTGGCTAAAATCGTGGACATAATTACCTCGATAACCAGCAAAAGTGTTGTTGAATCGTGAGATGACGCGTGTTCGGAGCGTTAAATGCGGAGAGACGAGCATCTAATCAACTGTCAGAAACTTTTCAAAGAGGGTCAAAGAATTTCCCTCCAAAATAGATATATTTACCAACTTCCCAATGACATAATGTTATGTCACTGAAAAGCAGGGTACTATCTGTGTAGGGTAACATATGTTCATATTAAATGTTCACACGAGAAAGTGACAGGTGGAGCCGAATACAGAAGACAATCAGGTCCGAGGCAACGATCTCGAAGAGAGAGGTATTTATAAAGGCGAGTTAAATACCTGCCACCCGGTAACATTTAATGGAGAATATTATATAACATTAAGTGCACGGTCCGTTATAGAAAATATGGCATTCACTGCCCACCGTTACACATTCTTCAGTGGCCCTCATAATTGTCATTTAAGAGGGGCTTGATCCTAGGACCTTGTTTTCTAGGTGCAACTATAAATAGCAAGCTCTGCAGTCATTGTAAGGGACACGAATTTTTTGATAGGCTAATACAAAATTCTATCCAAACGCTCAATAATATTTTTTCTTCTTGCTTATTAATATTGTTATTACTTCTTTTGGAAGCTTTGCTCCCGGAATCAAGATTCCAACTGTCTTATCTTGATTTCGACACTAAGTCTTATATTCTTATCTAATTTATCTATCATTTTGGGATCAAATCGATTCATTTGTTTATAAACCACGTACAAATTTAATTGTACTGTTTTACGGATAAACAAAAACATCTATCAAACGCGACACCTGAGACTTTTGCAATAGCATAGCTAATAAGACATCCTCCTTTTTTCGTTTTAGCGAGATAGTTAGAAATTCTAAAACAGTTGACACTCGCTTCCATCCTAATTATTTTATCTCTAGAATTATTTCAAAAAGGTAGAAAGAATTTTTTGTTCATGGGAAGGTGTGTACAAAATCAGAAAAGAATTCAACTTCATACTGTATTTATATAATTTCAAGTCTTTCACGTTTCGGAGTTTTTCCTTTAAATGCATCATTGAATATATCATAAGATGAAAAACAGTTATTAAGATGCTTCAGATGAATTTGGTCTAAATAGATTGAAACTTCTTAAATTGCTTGTATTTTGAGCATAACGAAGAGAAATCGATTAATGTATCTTATTTCACTCTTGACCTTTGACACACATTTTATATCTATATTCTGTATAGAATAAGAGAAGCAAATCAATATGATGATACCAAGTGTCGTAATAAAAATTTAACAAGTGTTAAATTTTAGCACTAAATTAGTTAGGTTAGTTAATATTAGTTACTACTTTTATTTGAATTTGAATTAAACAATTAAATAGCTATATATTTTACGAAAACTATCATAAAAAAGGAAACAAATATATAAATAAATAAATTTAATGAAGAGAAATATAAAATATATAGACTAATTAATTTTTTGAGATGATAAAGTTTTTGAATAACAATTCATATGGTAATAGAACATTTCAAAAGTAATACAAAATTATATTTATTGTATTATATTAAACTGGTAATTTATTAAATATTCATATAATAATTTAATAATATTAAGTAATTAATAATCCAATTCGATAAGGAAGGAAAAAAAGATATAAATTTTTGGAAAATATAAAAATATAAGACTTATAATTAAAATTATGACAATAAAAATCGTACATATAGACATAACTAAAATCATAATAAAAAAAGAGTCATAAAGGAATAATACTAAAGAAAATGAGAATTCCAAGCGATAGCATAAAATTGTATATACTAATTAAATTTCTCATGTAGAAAATTTTAATTAATAGATAGAACTCATAATTTTATAATGAAAAATAAAGAAATATAAAAACTCTTAGGATATTATACATAAGCACATTATATATGTAACACAAACTAATAATTATTAAAAATACGGGTAGGTTCTTATAAAAATAATAAAAGTCTTATCTCTTTATACTTTGATGAGTTTAAAATTATAATTTAGTAAAAAAATATTACATTAGTTAAACTTTCAGCAAAATACAAAGTGAAAAATCTAATCAAATATTATAGTAGAAAGAATGTACAAAAAGAGCGGGATAAAGTTAACTTTATGATATTTATATTTTTGATTAATGAAAAAAATAAAAGATAAATAAATAATACGCAAAAAATTTATTGATAAATTTAGACAATTGAAGAATTTTGAACAGTATAACATAAGTTTAAAAAATTAAAATATTTTCAGAGTAAGAAAAAAAAAAAAAAAAAAAAAATATTT
>MU695987.1:51649-62902 GCA_026770625.1 Nicotiana glauca | reverse complement strand
AATATATATATATATATATATATATATATATATATATATATATATATATATATATATATATATATATTAAGGCAATTGATAAGTTAATAAAAAGTCACACTAGTAAATATATAGTACAAAGTATTTGCTAATTTAATAAAGAATAAATAAGGAACAAATAATTTATTTGATTACTATATGATGTGTATCATTTGATTTTGTATTGATTTTGTTTTATTTTTGCTTTCTCCATCAAATAATAAGATAAAAACTAATATTTGTTAAAATAATATGATATATTAGTGTATCGGTAAAAAGAAATATTACACGTGAATTTATATGAGTGGCTAATATGACAAGACACGTGGATCAGTAAGAAAGCAACAGCTGGAAATATGCATTAAAAGGGGCACGAGTTGTAATAGATACGAGCAAATCACCCACGAGAGGAGAAGATATGGTCGCTCAAGTTTAAATATTTACATGAAGAGGTGCCGACGGAATGAATCAAGACAACAAAAAAGAAAGATTCATAAGTCATCAATTAATGAGCGTGAATGATCTCAAATGTTATAGAATCTTCCTAGATAGTTACGATTACCAATTATAACGTCTCATTAGTATCATTAATGCTCATAATGATTCGATCATAAAAGGGAAAGACGTTGTACTTATAGACTCCTATAAAATAGAAAAAGATATCATTTGTACAACCACTTTCTTATTATTATTGGAATACAATTAGTTTCTTTTGCTTACTATTGGCTATATTTGCTATCTTATATTCTTATTTCCTTTCTTATCACTAAGTAAATATAGAATTTCTTAATTATCCGTAGCCCGAGTACTTCTTAAAATAAGCTTTGACCGAATTACACATTTTTTGGTTAAACAAATTGGTTCCGTTATCGGAAAACTGATAATCTTTTCACTTTCCAGATTTTTTTTTCTGCCAAAACATCATGCTGAGTGCTAACGACAACACCCAGAAAAACCAACATAACCAACAGAATCAACAAAAGAATGACATTCCAATCCCTTCACCTAAAAATTCTCCTCGACACTCCCAAGAAAACTCACCTGACAGATCAACGTCACATGTGAATAACCAACTGTCACGACCCAAGTTCGCCCTTCGTGAACTATCGTGACGGTACCTAGTCTCCACGACTAGGTAAGCCTAACAAATGCGAAAAAAATAATTGCAAAAAAAAGTAATTAAAAATCATGATAACAAGGTTAAACAGTGTTTAAGATGCCGCCTGTCATATAACAGTACAAGAATCTTAATCTAACACTCCCAAAATCCGGAACCCCATGAATCACAAGCTAACAACAACAACAAGAAGCTAAAAGATTACATAATAAGCTCTAACTCCAGAATGTCTACCAACAAGGGAAAATAGAGAAAGGCTTATACTAGTACTGAGAATAGAAAGGGACTCTTCAGTCTGCGGACGCGGTAGACATACCTCGGAGTCTCTAAAAAATGCCTCGCCTCAAGCGTCATACGTCTGGGTGGGAGTACCTGGATTTGCACATGAAAAACAAAGGGCATGAGTATACCACAATGGTACTCAGTAAGTGCCAAGCCTAACCTCGATCGAGTAGTGACGAGGAAGGTCAGGCCCTACTGAGATCAAAGGAAATACAAGATATAACAGTGTAGAATAAAACTATATACTTAAGTGTAACAGTAAAAAGTAATAAAGGATAGAAAATTAACAACAACTTTAACAGAAACAAAGTAATCACGGAAATAAATACAACTCAACACGGAGATAACAACCGGGGGATCTCCCAGGATACCTTCTTGTAGTCCTCAAATATAAATATCCGGTGGATCTCCCAGGTGCAGTTCCATACTCCAACTCATAATGCGCGGGGATCTACCAGAATCCCGATCCGTAGTCCCAGATGTAAATACTCAGTACTGGGAAAATCTACCGGGTGCAGTTCGGTAGTTTCAATGTAAAAGTGCAGGGGGGATCTCCTGGAATACAAATCTGTAGTACCAAAGTAAAAGTGCATGGGGGATCTCCCGGAATACAAATCCGTAGTCCCAAAGTAAACATACAGAGGGAATCTCCCGGGATACCGTCCTGTAGTCCCAAAATAAACACACTGTAGCAACACGAAGAATACTCAGCCAAATTAAAATTTCCACGCCAAAGTAAAACATGTATTTCTACCTAGAATGCTACACATAATTCATATAAGGCAATTTGAGAAAGTAAAGCAATTTAGTCAATTAAACATACTTCCCCAAACTAATAGCCGGCTTAAAATACATGCAGTATGAATAGGGAAAAAGGAAATCACATTTATAGCTACTTAAGAAAAATGGATTTTCAATAATTAGCATAATTACGCATTCGTTACCTCATGTACAAGGCATTTCAATTATCAATAAACATATCCTAAGGGGCGTTTTCCCCACACAAGGTTAGGCAAGCCACTTACCTCGAACCGGCTCAAAAGTCAACCCGAAACCACGTTCTTGCCACGAGTGCTCGACTCCAAATGACCCAAATCTATTCAATTCAATTGCATAATGTAAATATAACTTCAAGTAACAGATTCCTTAAATAAATTCTATGCTAATACGCGAAATTAGGTAAAATGACAAAAATGCCCTCCGGGCCCACATCTCGGAATCGGGTAAAATTTACATTTTTAAAATCCTCATACTCTCACGAGTCTAACCATACCAAAATTATCCAAATCCAATCTCAAATCTCCAATAAAAACTAGAAGTCTAGGTCTAAGAACTTGCCCTCAATTTCATCCCAAATTTTGAAATTAAATGATGAATTCATGTCTAGATTAATGAGTTATAAGAAAAAGGGAGTTAAGAGTCATTACCCAATCAATATCTCTGAAATTCTTTCAAAATCTTGCTGAAATCCGAGATCGCAAGCTCTATTTTTCACAAAAATGGCTTAACCCTCAACTTTAAAATTTTATATACGCGTTCTTCTTCCCGAACGCGATGCACAAAATTCCTACTGGCCAACTTCCTCTTTCGCGAATGCGATGACCAACTTCCCTCCTCCTACGCGAACGCGGAAACATCTTCGCGAACGCGTAGGTATATGACCCCACAACCTTGCGAACGCGGGAATACCTTCGCGAACGCGAAGCATTAAACCTTCACCAGCCCCAGCTCCTCTTCGCAAACGCATGGCCCCACTCGCGAACGCGAAGAAGGAAACCAGAACTGACTACTACAACTCTTTCTGCAATTCTCTAAGTTCTGAAAATGACCCGTTAAGCATCCGAAACACACCCGAGGACCCCCGAAACCCAACTAAACATGCCAACCAATCCTAAAACATCATTCAATCTTTCTCCAACCTTCGAAAAGATCAAAACAACATCAAAACACCAATTTAACATCAGATTCAAACCTAAAAACTGCAAAAACTCTCAAATTACGCTTTCGATCAAAAAGTCTATCAAACCTTGCCCGAATGACCTAAAATTTTGCACACACGCCACATTCAACACTACGAAGCTACTCCAACTTTCGAAATTCCATTCCGACCCTAATATCAAAATCTCACTATCGAATCGAAAACTTTAAAAATTTAACTTTCAGCATTTCAAGCCAAATAAGCTAAGGACCTCCAAAACACAATCTGAACACGCTCCTAAACTCAAAATCACCCAAAGGTGCTAACGGAACCAACGGAATTCCATTCCGATGCCGTCTTCACACTGCTCCGACTACTATCCAGATTCTAAAACTTAAACTCTCATTTAGGGACTAAATGTCCCAAAACTCTTCGAATTTCAAAATAAATCTTCCCTGCAACTCACAGTAGCAGAAACAAATACGAGGAATAAAGTTAATAGGGGATCAAGGAGGAAATTCTTAAAATGACCGGCCGGGTCGTTACACCAACAAGGGAAAGATCAAACTGTTGATGAAGCATTAAAGCAACTAATTGCAGAGCACGTGAACAATGCTATTCAAGCTTTCATCAGCGGATTACCAACTATATCACCCACTCTGCCTCAAAACAACAAAGCAACTATAGAGAATCCATGCGCAGGACTCGCCAATTCTGGTAGTGGAGGAACTTCTAGCGACTCTCACGATGGAAGGTTAGGTGTCCCAATTTATTCTGATTTACAAAGTTTAGTATTATCTTTGCAGAAACAGCTCAAGGAACAGAATGATCGCATAGAGCAGATACCTGGTGTTCCACCCGTGATTAAAGGAATGGATATTGATAAATATTCTCAACAACCAAGGAATCCAAGTGCCTCTCCCTTGCCAATTCAAAAAAAAGTTTAAGATGGCCGATATACCAAGGTGTGGTGGGACAACCTACCCATGAGACCACGTAACTACATTCACAACTGGCGTAAAGGGCAATGACCTGTCCAAGAAAGAGATTGAGTTAGTGCTGGTCAAAAAATTTGGTGAAACACTCACAAAAGGAGAACTAACATGGTATTCTCTTTTACCAGAAAATTCTATTGATTCTTTTGCTGAGATTGTAGATTCATTTATAAAAACACACTCGGGAGCTCAAAAAGTTGAAAAGGGAATGGAAGACATCTTCATAATAAAACAAGGAGATACGGAGCTGCTCAGAGAATTCGTGGATAGATTCCATCATGAAAGAATGATGCTACCACGTATACCTGATAATGGGCGGCTATGGAATTTGCAAGTAACCTAAATGAAAAAATCCCAAAATCCATGAGGAGACTCAAAGAAAGCTTATGAGAAGTCCCTGCAATAACTTGGAATGATGTTTACAACAAATATAGCATGAAGTTGCGGATAGAATAAGATACTATCACTCAGTCACGAAGAGATGAAAGAGTAAGTTTGAGGAGACCAGAAATTGAAAAAAGGTCCGGAAAAAATAGGTACGAACCTTACATGGGACCAGCAAAAAGGGATTCAGGTTCAAAATAAGAGAATCTGAGGCATGATTCCAAATCAAGGGACAGAGATTTGGGTTCGTCATCTAAGTTTGGTGGTTACAATTTCAATATTACAACATCTGAGTTGGTAGTTGTTTTAAGAAGCATGGGAGATAAGGTGCGTTGGCCAAAAAAATGAGATCGAACCCCAACAGAAGAAACCCAGATTTCTAGTGTGAGTTTCATAATGATCACGATCATAAAACAGCAGATTGCGGATGCTACAAGGTGAAGTAGAGAACTTATTAAAACAAGGTTACTTAACCAATTTATTTAGTAAGAAGGGTAAGCAAGCATATATAAAGAAAAGACAGAAGCCACCAAAGAGAACGATTAATGTCATACACAGAGGGGAGGAGGTAAATGGTGTGGCAAATACGGCTACAAAAAAAGGTGTCAAAAATCACAGTCACCCACGGAAAGCAAGTTCGCAAGGTTTTGGAAGAAGATAATATAACATTTGATGATGTAGATGCAGATGGTGTGTTGATCCCACACAATGATACACTGGTAATATCCTTACTTGTGCATGATACTAATGTGAAATAAGTTTTGATTGATCCAGTTATCACTATAAATATCATTCTTTTAAGAGTGGTAAAAGAGATGCAAGTTGATGACAAATCGGTACCCAAAGCACGTACCTTATCTGGAATTTAATAATTCAAGCGTTGTTACAAAAGGGGAGATAATTCTCACCACATTCGCAGAAGAAGTAGTCAAGGATACGAAATTTCAAGTAATAGACATGGACATGGCGTACAATATGATCCTCGGCAGACCTTGGATTCACAAGATGGATGTTGTTCCCTCTACTTTGCATCAGGTTATTAAGTTCCCTTCGCAATGGGGAATTAGACAAATTTGTGGTGATCAACAGGCTTCTAGAAGTATCAATTTAGTGGCAGATTCAAGCATAAAAAATGACGTTGTAGATGAAAAATAGCAACTACAAAATTCAGTTGAGGATTTAACTCAAACCTCAATTGGAGTTGGACAAACGGATATAGACTCAAGGCCTGATACTATTCAAGATCTAGAAGAGAACAAAAAGTTAAAAACAACAATTGAGGAACTCGAAGTTGTGGTGCTGTTTATGCATTGGTCGGAAAAAAAGTTTACATTGGAATCAACCTAAGCCCGGAGATGAAAGATAAGTTAACTGATTTCTTAAAAGCTAACGCAGATTGCTTTGCTTGATCATATTCAGATATGACAGGTATACCCCCAGAGGTGATGACCCATAAGCTGAATGAAAATTAAGCATACCCACCTGTTAAACAAAAGAAAAGGAAGCAATGATCCTTCAAAAACCAGGTGATTCAGGATGAGGTACAAAAGCTTTTAAAAATTGAGTCTATCCGAGAGGTAAAATATCCTAATTGGCTAGCTAATACTGTAGTGGTACCCAAAAAGAATAGTAAGTGGAGAGTTTGTATAGACTATATTGACTTGAATAAAGTTTGCCGTAAAGATTCTTTTCCCTTACCGCACATAGATCAACTAATTGATGCTACTACATGACATGAATTGTTGAGTTTTTAGATGTCTATTCAGGATATAACCAAATAAAAATGGATCCTTCAGATGAGGAAAATCTTCCTTTATTACAGACAGGGGAAATTACTATTATAAAGTCATGCCTTCCAGTCTAAAGAATGCTGGAGCCACGTACCAAAGGTCAGCAAAGAAGATGTTTCAAGATCATCTGGGAAAAACCATGGAAGTTCACATTACTGACATTTTAGTCAACTCAGGCAGGGGATCACATCCAACATTTGACAGATACATTTCAAATTCTCCGCAAATTCAATATGAAGTTAAATTCCGAAAAATGTGCATTTGGCGTGTCCTCAGGTAATTTTTTTAGGTTTTCTTATTTCTAGCCGAGGATTTAAAGTAAATCCAGCACAGATTAAATCCATCAAAGAGATATTGGATATACTGCAAAAAAGAGGAGCAACGCTTGACAGGTAGGATAGCGGCATTAGAGAGGTTTATTTCTAAATATTCAGAGAAAAGTTTTAAGTTGTTTTCAGTATTGTAAAAGCAAAGTCAATTTGAATGGACTGAGGAATTCAACCAAGCACTCAAGAATCTAAAGGCAGACTTGTCAAACCCATCATTGCTGGCTCAACCAAAGGACTGAGAAAGGCTACTCATCTATCTCACTGTTTTAGAAGTAGCGGTAAGCGCAGTTTTAGTTCGGAAAGACAAAGGTAAACAATCTCCAATTTATTACGTTAGCAAGTCCTTATTGGATACTGAAACTCGATATCCTCATTTAGAAAAACTTGCTTAGCATTAATAATGGCATCTAGAAAGTTGAGGCCTTATTTTCAATGTCGCCCTATTTCTGTAGTGACTACTTACCCCTTATGAAATATATTGCATAAGCAAGAGTTGTCAGGTAGATTAGCCAAGTGGGCCATAGAATTAAGTGAATATGACATCACATATCAACCTAGAACTGCGATAAAATCACAGGTTTTAGCAGATTTAGTGGCAGACTTCAGCCTAGGGATGGTAATAGAAGCAGAAAAAGAACTACATTTATTTTACGGGTTTAATCCAGGTACTCGTATCATGTTTACTGATGGCTCCTCGAATATTAAATGAGCGGGTTTAGGCATTGTTCTAATCCCACATATAGGACAAACTATAAGGCAAGCCATAAAGTGCCAGTCTATTATTAATAATGAAGCAGAATATTGAAGTTGTGATTGCAAGTCTAGAATTGGCACGAGTGATCGGAATAGAGTAGGCTATAATCAAAAGTGACTCGCAGCTTGTAGTTAATCGAATGCAGGGGATTTATATAGCTAGAGAGGCGAGGATGTAGAAATATTTGGAAAAGGCACGAGATTTGATCAGGCAATTCTAATCTTGGAAAATCGCTCAAATACCTAGGGAAGAAAATGTCGAAGCAGATGCATTGGCTAATCTTGCATCCACTGCAGAAGTGACGAATGAAGAAAATGCTTCCGTAATATATTTGTTTCATTCGGTACTTGAGCAATATAAAAACGAGGTAAATTTTAATAATTTAACCTGGTATTGGAGAAACGAGATCGTTAATTTTTTGTAGTACGGAATTCTACCTGAAGATAAGAAAAAGGCTCAGGCACTTCGATGAAAAGCTGCCCGTTATTGTTTGGATCGAGGCAACTTATATCGAAAGATGTTCGGTGGACCTTTAGCAAGGCTTCTCGGGCCTTCTCAAACAGAGTATGGATGAGAGAAGTACATGAAGGACACTGTGAAAATCATGCAGGAGGAAGATCCTTGGTAAAAACCCTAATTAGAGCACCGTATTATTAGCGTTGTGAGCATGTGATTTTTTCCCTCTATGATTACTCCCATAATTTCAAAAAAAAAACATTTCCCATTGTTTTCAATTTCGTAGATTTTTTGTAGGATTTTGTTAATTGTTTGCATTCTTATATGCATGTTTTCTTTATTTAAATCATAAAAAATACAAAAAAACCTGGCATTGCATTTGGGATTTATTTTTACATTTTTAGGTTAATTAGTAAGTTCATTTAAAAGATAAAAATCACAAAAAATGGCTTACTTTTGCAATTAGTAATTTCTTATTTTAATTTAATGGTAATTAATTTTTGTAAATATTATAGTAGATAATTAGCCTAATTTTAAAGATTATATCAATTTAGGAGTTAATTTGGAATTTCAGTTAATTATAGAAAAGAAAAAAAGAATAATAGAACAAATGAAAATGGAAAGGAAATTTGTTCTTAAAACCCAATAGGGGCCAAGACCCAAACAATCCCTGGCCCAATTCCCTCCAAACCAGTTCCAACCCAAGCCCAGCTACCCGGTCTAGCAACCCCCACCCAAAACGACACCGTCTCGTGCACTCAAATCCCATTCGTTGATCCTTCAGGATCCAACGATTGGGAACTAGGCTTTGATTTCCTTTTATATGTCTAAAGCCCCCCCCAATACCCTAGAGAAAATTTTCATTACCACCCGTCTCTAACCCCAGTAAACCACCCTAGCCGCCCTGTTGTTCTCTCAACACACATGACCCAAACCCTAGCCGCTGCCCGCTAGAAATCGCTTTACGACAGCGGCTGGTCTCCAAACACCTTTAAATCTCTACCATACAACCACCTTCACCTCTTGTTTCCAAATCCATGAATTATTTCCCCCAAATCCTCCTCAAACCAGTGAAATATCAAATCTGAAAAGTAAAAGGAACACTTATTTTTGCATGGTCATTCCTCTGGGATTCCTTCCTCTTGATAGTTCAAAACTCACCCCAAATGTATTGTCCTTGACAAGAGTAATCATTTTGGGTCAATTTGAGCTGTATCGAAGCCCAAGCTTGAGATCCTTTTCAGAGACTTTCCTGTTTCTCGATAGGTACAACTTCGTCCTTCTTTTTCTTTTAAATATTCTGATTCATGTTTGTGAAAATGAAAAGGAAAAGAAAAAGTATGTTGTTTGTTTATATAAAAAACTTATTAGATTACTGCATCATTTAGTTTTTTTATTCCTTTTTCACTTTTATTCGGTTGTTTTGTTAGCCATAAGTTAGTTAGTAATATTGATTTGTTCCACATTCGTGACTGTGTGTTGTTTTCTACCACTCTTCTTTTTGTTTTCGCTTTCGAAATTGTTTTCTGATTTAGTTAGCATGATTTAAGGACTTTTAGTGTTATATTGGTTGTTCATATCGCCTATATTAGTATAGACTAATATGATTGCTTCTGAGTTAGGCAGTTGTGACGACCCGACCCATCGTCTCATGCGTTACCATCCCGTTTTCCCCGTTTATTGCTTCTTCATATTTCATTATCGGTATGTGGTATGTGACAGGTTATTTGGAATGGTTTTGATAAGAAAAGAGACCCTTAGTCTCTTTAAGGAAAACTTAAGTTGGAAAAGTCAACCGAACGTTGACCATTGAGTTAGAGGGCTCATATGTGATTTTCGGTGATTCTATTAGCTTCGGAGAGTGATTTGTAACTTAGGAGTGCGATCGGAATTGATTTTGGAGGCCCGGTGTAGAATTTGGCTTAAATTGGCGAAGTTAGTATTTTGGCGAATTCCGGTAGGTGGGTGAGAATTTGATCCGAGGGTCAGAATGGAATTCTAAGAGTTGTTGTAGTTCCGTTAAGTGATTTTGGATATGTCTGCAAATTTTTAGGTCATTTGGACATCGTTTGGTTGGGTTTTTAATTGAATGTGCAATTCGGAAGTTTTTAAGAATCTTAAGCTTTGATTTGGTGAAATTTGATGATTTTGAAGTTAACTATAGTGATTTGATGATTCGAGCAAGTTTGAATACGGTTGTTGGATGTGTTGGTATTTTTTGTTGAGGTCCGGGGGGCCTCGGGGTGATTTCGGATGGTTAAACGGAGGTTTTAGGCATTGTTGCAGGTCTGAAGTCTCAGCTTTCTGGTATTTCCGCATCTGCGGAAAAGGAGCTGCTTAAGCGGTTCCGCAGATGCGGTGGGGAAAGTCGCAGAAGCGATCTTGAGTGGCCCAGGGGATTTTCCGCATAAGCGGAAGGTGGAGCACGTAAGCGGGGCCGCGTAAGCGGATTGAAGACCGCAGAAGCGGTTAGAGGAAACCGCATAAGTGGATGTTTGGATCGCATAAGCGGTCCCCGATGGTTTTAAGTTAGACCGCATAAGCGGTCAATATGTCGCAAAAGCGGTACCGCAGATGCGGTCAGAGGACCGCAGAAGTGGAAAAAGGTCTGGTGTTATAGTGAACAGTGTTCGCGAACTTCAGAAGTTAAGAAAACATTTTAGACTTCGGGAAAAGGCGATTTTGGGCGACATGGAGATGATTCGAAGGGGATTCAATCAGGTATGAATTTATAGACTCGGATTATGTTATTATGGTGTAGAAACATGAAATAATCACGGAATTTCAAGGAATTAAAGGGTAAAAATGGAGGTTAGGGCTTGAAACCTTAGAAGTTTTGAATTGATGATTTGAGGGGTCAAATGGACTCCGATTCTTGTGTATTTTATATGTACGGACTCGTGGCGAGGCAAGAGTCCGGCAATGTAAATTTTATAATTTTTCGACAAGTGGGCCCAGGGCTCGAGTTTTGCTAGTTTCGAGATTTTTGATATTTTTCGATTGTTTTCGATTGGGTATTGTTCCCTTAGCATATTGTAATGCATTCGCTCTGATTTTGGTTAGATTCGACGCGCGTGGAGGCCGAATTGAGGGGCAAAGGCGTCGCGAGTTAGAGATTTCACCGGTTTGAGGTGACTAATACTTGTAAATGATATCCTTAGGATTTGAAACCCCGGATTTGCACATCATAGTGCTGTATTGTGGTGACTT
>MU695987.1:18591-41666 GCA_026770625.1 Nicotiana glauca | reverse complement strand
ATTATTTGAATCCTTCGGGGATTAATATCACTGTTTTTGCATTACTGTGCATATTTTTTATCTCGGTCCAAGGTTTAAAATACTGTTTTGCAAACTCAGCCATCTTTCTAAGATTTGAAAGCTTAAATGATATTTTAATGACATTTTTAGCTGAGAACTGCTATTTTACTATTGCCCAAGGGGCTTATGTGCATTTTCGGACTGAGTATGGATCAGGCTGTGCACCACAGCAGTGTTATGTGTGCATTCTGGACTATGCATGGATCGGGCTACACGCCGCAGCGGTGTGATATTGATATTACGCTTGGGCTGTAGGAGCCCCTCCGGAGTCTGAACCCCCACAGTGAGCGCGGGTACCCAATGGATCGGGCTGTACACCGCAGCGGTCATGTGCATTGCATTGCAATCACGCATAGATTCCTGTCTGTACTACGTGGCATGACATTTAGCACTCTCATATCATTGGCATCCATGCTATTTCTTGCATTGTGTACCAGATACCCTGGTGTTATTTGTAAATAGAGTGATGTGCCCGAGGGGCTGACTTGTTTGCGGACTTGCACTAGCTGATATCGTATTCATATGCCTACTGTTGGAAAAAGAATATTCTTAAAAGAGATTTTAAACTGAGCTAGATGTTTCTAAAGGAGTTTCACGGTTTTTACTATTTTGTTAAAAAGGTTGTACTGTACTATATAGCATGATGGAGTGTTCTTACGTGATTTCTTACCGCTCAATTATTATTTACGCTTATTACCACTGAGTTTGAAGTACTCACTTTACTCTCTGCACCATATGTGCAGATCCAGGTACCTCGGGAGTTTAGCTGAGCTTTTGTTGGTTTCAGAGTTTATCCGGAGTTGTCGAGGTAGCTGCCTGACGTCCGTAGGACCCGACTCCTCCCCTATCCCTTTTATTATCTTTCCACAGTTTTGAGACATTGTATTATTTGGAGTCTTGTCACACTGTATTGTTAGAAGCTCTAGACTCATGACCCCAGGTCTTTGGGAGTATATTCCGTGTTATCGTGATATTTAGGTTATATCTATCAATCAGTTTAATCTTTTAGCTTCATTGTTGGTAATGATATTTAAATAATTGGTTTTGAGCTTCATGCTCGGGTTGAGATTGTAATTGGTTGGGCTTGCCTAGCAATTGTGTTGGGCGCCATCACGACCGGGATCGGGGTCGTGATAGCAGTATTTTGATTTGGTTTAGGACAATTATGGGTTCTGTTGATGTTTGCTATAATTTGTAATTCACTAGATAGTTTTGAGGGTCTTAATTGAACAAATGAAAACTTAGCGGTCAATTTGGGAAATAGATATAAGGACTTTCAGATGAGTTTACTGTTGGAAGTTTCTAGAATAGGGGTAGCTGATCTTATTTGGCCAGCACAAATTGATGGAGCCAATTAAGGGCTGCCAGCTGTCCCAATTTTGTTGAAAAAGATGCCTTGTGAGGGAATAATTCCGATTCTGTTTCTGCAGCACATGGCACCCAAAAAGGGCTATATATAGACCCTTCTTTCATTAAAAAATCAGTGATTGATACTCTAAAAAATACACAAAAATTCCTGCAATCTTTTTGTCAAAAATGTCTTGATTTTTGGGTCTTGAATAGCTAGTTTTGCAGTTTTTAGTTTGTTGAAGTTACTATTCCATTGCCTGAAGGAAGTTGGTCTGCTTGCTTTGTTTCCTACTTCCTGGGTGCTGATTACTAGGTTGTTGTTGCTTATTGCTTCCTCACTTCTTTTGTCCATTTTTAGTTTCCAGGTACTTCTTGATTTTCTGAATAGATGAGATGCAAGTTTGGAATGTTGTAATTTCTTGAAGATCTCAGAAATGAATGTTGCTCTCTTACCATGAATGTTAGCTATGTTTTTTAGGAATTTCTGAAATAGTAGTGTAATATAACTATGATTTATCTTACTTATTCATTTTTTGAAGTAATAGTGGTGTAATGTTTTTCTTTAGGAATTTCATTCATATTCTGTCTTAAGGTGAGACATGAAGTCTATTAGTTTGTTAAAGTTCAAGGTATTTGCATAGAGAATACCTCGTGTTGGTTGTTGTTCACCTGTGTATGGCTTATATGTTGCCCATAATTAAGATAATATGCGTAAGTAAAAGAGTATACGGGCTGTTAAATTGATACATGGTTCATGGGGGTTTTTCTTTGAAGGTGTTGCCTTGGTTATGGTTGAAGTGTTCATCGGGACGGTCATCTATTTCTTTAAGTATTTGACTTAAGATATATTTCTCCTATTAATTAGCATGGTCCTCTACTTGTGTCTCTGTCATGTGAGCTTAGACTGTCACATGATTTTTGGAGTTTGATTTCAGAAATAGATAGTTTTCATTATTCAGTTTCAGCTCTTTTGTATCTTGTTTGCTTTAGAGGAAATTTGAAATTCATGTCTTGTTCAAGGGTGAAAGTTGAATTCAATATGAGCTGGGGGGGGGGGGGCTTTAGGTTCTGTTAATTAGTGGATAATTTATGTAAGGGTGTATTATTGAAACTAGGGGTTGTATCTTCACGTTGAAAGCTATGTTAACCTTAAAATCTGTTTTGCATCTGAATTAAAGATTATCATTATTTACTCGATGTAGATTTTCTTGCATGATACATTTTGCTTCAAGTGTGTTTGCTGAATCATGTTTTGGGCCATCATCATTGTGTCACGACCCAGAATCCACTAAGAGTCGTGGTAGCGCCGGACACCGCCGTCAGGCCAGCCAACTCAAATACTTAATTAAATATCATTTTAACACTTTTGAAAAACATTTCTTTTATACGTTTTAAACAAGACTCAGTGTATTCTTCCGAATAAATAAATAAAATATTTAAACAAGTTTTAAGATTTTCAAATAATCCAAATACATCCCCAAAACCCGGTGTCACAAGTACATGAGCAACTACTGATGAGAGAAATAAAATACGACATCCGTCCGGAATACAGTGGATGGAAAGTAAATACAGTACACTAGAAGGGACTGCCCTAGTTGCGGTCGCCTCGAATGATGCAGCTCACCTAGTCCCAGAAACGTCCGTGCTGCTATGCCCCGTAGGCTGCTAGAAGTATATATACCTGTGCAACAAAAATGCACAAAAGTGTAGTATGAGTACGAAATCAACGTGTACTCAGTGAGTGTCCCGCCTAATCCCGAAGGGGTAGAGACGTGATGGTCAACTTGACACTTTCTAATAGTCCAATGATTATTTATCCTTAATATACATATTAACCAGTGGATTTATTTTATAAACATAATTTTAATCCAGATAGAGGAAACAAGTAAACACATAATTATTTCATAGGAAATTTTCCAAGATTTCTTTTTCATTATTAACAAAATGATCTCGAGCCAGAGTGAGGCATGTAACAACTTATATAAGTTCAAGGCAACAATACAAGCATGCACAAATCATACCGAGGCGACCGCCCGATCCAATAGAAATAAATGTGCACTTGCCGAGGGTCGACGACGCGCCTATAGATGCATCTATTAATCTGCCGAGGCGTTCGGCCCATTCCAAAATAAACACACACAGACAGGCAATCAGTCAAGAAGTCAATATAGAGCAATTATCCAAGAAAGGTCAATTCTCTTTAATAATTTGAGAAAACAATTAATTCAATGTGATTTACGAAGATCAAATATTAATAGGGTTACAGGTATTCAAAGTATAGCATGCTGATGGGTCCTAACTACCCGGACAATAGCATAATAGTAGCTACGCACGGACTCTCGTCACCTCGTGCGTACGTAGCCCCCACAAAAAGGAGCACATAATCAATCACTTCACATATGGGGTAAATTCCCCCTCACAAGATTAGAAAGGAGACTCACCTCGCTCCGAAGATCCGCAACCGGCATTCTGCATTCTTCCGAAGACTTGCACCAATGTACAATGCTCCAAAACTAGCCAACGATCATATAAATCCATTAATATATGCTCAATTATACTTTACAACCCAATTTATAACCATTCCTAACCCGAACGAAAAGTTGAAAAAAATGCCCTCGGGCCCACGTGTCCGGATTCCAAAATTTCTCGAAGATAAAGTTTACCCATGAACTCATGAACTCATGAACTCAAATATATAATTTTCTCTTAATTCCATACTCGAAATCGTGGCTAAAATCCAAGATTATAATTTTCTAGGTTTTCAACCAAAACCTCAATATTTACTCTAATTTCCATGCTTAAAGCCGTATATAATTGATATATTCAACTCAAGAGTTGTGGGATAACTTACCTTAACATAGATGACGAAATCCCTCTTTGAAGCTCTCCAAAAATCGCCCCCAAGCCATGAAAAATGGGTGAAATGAACCAAAACCCCGATTTATAACAAGTCTCTGCCTTCAGTCGTTTCCGCTTCTGCGGAAATTTTACCGCTTAAGCGGTTCCGCTTCTGCGGATATCTTGCCGCTTCTGCGGCTCCCATCCACGTCCAGGCCTTCCGCTTCTGTGGTTCTCCACATCGCAGGTGCGGTACCGCTTCTGCGGCTACTCGACCGCATCTGCGGTCCTCTCTATTTTGGTCCCAACTGCTTCTACGGTTAAATTCTCGCCTCTGCGGGGCCGCTTTTGCGGTCCCAAATCCGCAGAAGCGAAAATACCAGAAGCAGTAGCTCCAGCTCTTCTTCAAACTCCAAATTCGATCAGTTAGCCACCCGGAATCCACCCGAGGCCCCTGAGCCCCAAAACAAACATACCAACCACTCCCAAAATACATTATGGACTTGCTCGAGGCCTTAAATCATAACAAACAACGCTAAAACCATGAATTACACCCCAATTCGAGCTTTATGAACTTTGAACTTTTCAACTTCTATTTCCGATGTTTAAACCTATCAAATCACGTCCGATTGACTTCAAATTTTGCACACAAGTCACACTTGACATTTCGGACCCACTCCCACTTCCGGAATTGGATTCTGACCCCGATATAAAAAGACAACCTCCGGTCGAACTTCTCAAAAACCTTCAAATTTCTATCTTTAGCCAAATGGCTTCAAAATGACCTACGGACCTCCGAATTCACTCCCGATTGCGCTCGTAATTCTAGAATCACCATACGGAGCTATTGCCAGACTCGGAATCCCAAACGGACATCGAGAACATTGAAATGCACTCCAAGCCAAACTTAAGAAATTTCTTCCAAAATGCTAACTTCCACAATAGGCGCCAAAATGCTCCCGAGTTATCCAAAACCTAATCCGGGCATACGCCCAAGTCCGAAATCATCATACGAACTTGCTGGAACCTTTAGATCTTGATTCCGAGGTCATTTACTCAAAGTTCCAATTCTGGTTCATTCTTTCAACTTTAAGGTTCTCAAATGAGAATTTTCATTTAAATTTAACTCCGATCTTCCTGAATTCAAATTCTGACCATGCGAACAAGTCACAATACCTAAAGTGAAGCTGCTCATGGCCTCAGACTGCTGAATGATGCGCTAGGGCTCGAAACGACTGGTCGGGTCGCTACACATTGGTCCTATTACAATTGCCCTTCTTTTTCGTAACCAGGCTGCCCAGTTGGGCTTCCCTTTAAGCCCAGTTATTTCGCATGCTAAATCAGCAGTAATGGGCAACCAAACATGGGTTTTTGACAAGGCCTGGCCACTCTGCTCTTTCCTTTGAAAAATCTCCAAATAACATTAGGCCTAGAGCTGGCCCAGTCCGTCTCATGTGATTAAAATGTTTGTTTTTTCATTACACTTGGGTTTATGATTAGCAAGATGCAAACTAAACCTGAATTTAGATTAGACCTCGCTTATTGCTGGCCCTGTGATTAATAATCTGAATTTGAGCTTTAACTTAGGAGTAATTATAATCTTTAAGCTTTATTTAGTTAGTTAGATCTTTAAAATTAGAACCTAGGTGTGCCATCCACCATTTAATCATACGACCCTCGTATTAATTTCTTATGACTTAGATATAAAACATCAAACATTCGTAGTCTGAATTAGGCACATTTAATATACTGTCGCGGTTGTGGACACGTTCGCGTGATATGATTGCGATTTCTAAAAACAAAACCAGGGTATGCATTCGCGCAATTCTGGACAAACTTTCTTAATAGTACGAAAGCGTCATTAATTGTGGACACGTTCGCATGACATGATTTTTGACGTTCCAAACAAGCAGGTACACGTATGCGTGACCCGTTTTAAGATAATTTTCTTAATTAAAAAGCGGTGAAAGGTAAGTGCACATAGGTTCTAAAATTAGTAATTAGACAACTCAGTCAAGCCATGTATGATCAAAGCGACCGTGCTAGAACCACACAACTCGGAAATTCCTAACACCTTCTCCCGGTTTAACAGAATTCTATACCCGAGTTTATGTGTTCGGAGACCATAAATAGAGTCAATCTTTTCCTCGATTTGTAATTTAAACCGGTGACTTGGGGCACCATAAATTACTTCAAGTGGCGACTCCGATTTCCTTAAAATAAATAATTCCATTTTGATTGTCACTTTAATTGAAAAAATCCCTTATACCCTTTCGGGGTGTAGGAAAAAGGAGGTGTGACAGCTCTGGCGACTCTGCTGGGGATAAGAACCCATAATCTCTGGTTCAGGGTTCAAGAATTCGAGCTTGTTTCATGATTTTTACTTGGCTTTGTTTATTTTCATATTACTATATTTTGTTAATCTCTGTGCTAATTGCTAATTGCTATTTGTTTACCGCTTTAATATTGTTTGAATTTTATATAACTGCCTTCTTATGCCACCCATCTGAGTCTTCCGAAAATGGTACACCCATTTCTGTGGCCCGATTTTTTTTTAGAAATTATACCAAATAGAACGAGGCCGGGGAGATTTCAATGCTCCCGGTACATCGCCCCCTCTCCGGCCCCAGTTGTCTGCTCGGGTACCCCAAGTCTAGAACAAAACCCCAGGATTCAAACCTAGAAAAACACAGCTTCGTGTCGGATCCCTAGTAGGAACGTTTGTTGGCATCATGTGCATTTGACTTAGGGGACTCAACACAGGGGTTGGGTCCATCTAGGACAGGTATACCCAAAATAACAAACCATCTTGATGCATCTTATGTGCTACATGTTTTATTCCTTCAAGGGTAAAAGGATCATTTGGTGGACCATTGGTAATTGAGGGCAAATGAAAAAAAAAGAGAGAGAGAAAAAAAGAAAAAGAAAAAAGAGAGTTAAGTGTGAAAATCAAGCAAGTAGGGCCCAATTATGTTTTCTGTCACATTGTTGTCAAGAAAAAAAAAGAGCTTGAAAATTCAAAAAAAAGATTTTGCACTTTTTCATAATTTTCCGAAAATCAGAAAATCAAAAAAAAGGAAAAAGAAGAAAATCCAAAAAGAGTTTACATGTTTCATCATTTTTCTAAACAAAAGACAATTTTTTTTTTCTCTGAATTAGTTGTTATTTTCATTTCTCGAACGTATCCAAAACTGCCCGAACTACGCATACCCGATTCTCATCTTTCGGAGCATGATACGTAGGCAACCCACATAGGGTCCGATCTTCCTAGTAAATCTTAGGTTCTTGGCTTTGCGGGGTCGCAGCCAAATTTTGCACTTCTAGCCACCTTTTTGGCTAAATAAGCCATTTTGCAAAAATAAATCATGTCTTGCATATGTCCAGTAGCGAGTGTTATTGTCTCACATAGTGTTGGTTTAAAGTTTTCTCATACATGCGTGAGTTTATTTATCGGAGTTTGATCATGGCAGGCACCCCTTGACCATCCAGTCATGATCATTCAGGAATTGCTTAAGGAGATTTTTCTTTTTGTGTTTTGAATCTTTTACCTTCTAGTTTTGTACAGTAATGTCAAGTATTTTGTTATTGTATTTACTATTTTTGTATTGAAAAAAATAAAAGTGTGTTATAAATCAAATATCCAAAAAAAAGAAGAAGATATTTTGTGTTTTTTATTTCCTTTGAATGTTTTCTTTAGAATACCAATTCTAGAGCTAAAAAAAAATAATCTTTTGAGGTGTTTCTCCTTAGGAAATTAATATCTAGAACTCCAAATAGAAATTTTTGCTTTTATGCTCCCTTTAGTATATTAGGACTAAAAATTCAAAAAAAGAAAATTTTCTTTTAGTACCACTTTAAAGTGTTTTCTTTAAGGTATTAATTTCAAAAATCCAAAAAAAAAAAAGATTTTCTTCTTTGGGAAAAATAAAAAAAATCCTTTTATTTTCATTAGAACTTGAGGACATTGTACATAGAAGAAAAAGAAAATAACATGATTTCCTTCCTAAAAAGTCAAAAAATATTTTTCTCTTCTAGGATTTTTCCTTAATAGAGAATTTGTGTCAAAAGAAAAAAAATCCGTTAAGCTTGAGTTTAGAATAGGTTATAAAACATTAAGTTTCGAACACTAAAAAAAGAGATATTTGTTTCTTTTATTTCTCTTATCTCGTCAGAGTATTCATTAAAAAACGAGAAAGTTAGTTTGTTTACTTTATTCCTGATCTTCTAGAACTACGCAAAGATCTGATTCATGCGGAGTCATGATACGTAAGCAATCTACTAGGGTTCGATCGAATTATCTTTTCAATTATCAAAAGAAAAAAGAAAAAAAAAGGAAAGAAAAAAGAGAGAAACAAGGAAAAAAAAGAGGTGAAATCATGGGATGCGAGAAATGAGAGGAAAGAAAAGAGTGATAATTAGAAGGGAAAAGAGGAAGGAAAATGAGCAAGCAAGTGCTAGTAAAGCGAAGAAAAGAGAGGTTGAAATGAAAAAATCAGGATGATGCCAACTTACCTTTGCACCCGTGAATTCATTTTAGAACCGATAATTGTGGCTAGGTGAATTGCACATAAAGTGAGATTATCTCATGTTAAATGTCCTAACGCTAACGTAATGGCTTCATTTTGTTATATTCGTAGCCGAAGGGTGGTTGGTTTGTGGTTTTTAAAGTGGCAACTCTTCTCTACAACACAAAGTCAAAAGGCAATGGCAAACAACAACACAACTGAGTTGGTTGATACCGGTGCCCGAAAACAGTTGGTTGAACAGGACAATTGGTTGGTTGAAGAGGTAAAGATGTTAAGACAACACATGGCGGACATGTATCAGGCTTGGATGATTAGGAAGGCACCACCCCCGCCACCACCTAGCTTCCTAGATGCTGCCCTTACCCAAATCCTGGACACAATGCCAGATGATCCTCCATACCCTCCAGATACACCCGCTTATCACAGCTTTCCCAACCACACTAGTAGCTCCATCACTCGTCCTCCAGTTACCTCTCCCCAAAATCTCCCTCCTGTCATATCCACTATTCCCAACAACGAATACTCACTCAAAGCTCATGATGCCCAATATTACCCCTCAGAGGTTGCCTACAAGGTTCCCTACTCATACAAACAGGGCCCGCGGGATGAGCCTCATATTGAAAATGAAAAGTTCACAGGAAGAGAAGGGAAAGATGGGATACCCAAGAAGTTGAAAGGCATAGAACAGTCCTTGAAGAACAAGCAAGGAATGGGAGACCAGGGTAGCATGGCTTACAAAGAACTGTCTGTGTCCCCTGACGTTTGCCTACCCGCGGGATTTAAAGTGCCACAATTTAACTTGTATGATGGGTGTGGAGATCCGGTAGCCCATTTGAGGGATTATTGCAGTGAAATGAGAAGTGTTGGCAAGAAAGATGATTTGATGATGGCATATTTCAGTGAGATCCTGACTGGGGCAGCTTTGGATTGGCATACTCGTCAAGATGTTGGTAAGTGGCCTACATTGGGTGACATGGCTCAAGATTTTGTTTGATACTTTCAATACAAATCAAGCGTTACCCCAGATCGCTCCTCCCTATCTAAAATGGAAAAGAAGCCGAAGGAAAGCTTTAGGGAGTTTGGAATTAGATGGAGGGAGCAAGTTGCTCGAGTCGGTACCCTGACTGGTGAAGAAGAAATGGTTGAGCTTTTCCTACAAGCCTAGGGGCCCACCTACTTCAGTCATTTGATCCCGGCCTTGGGAAAGCCTGCCAATGATGCGTTAAAAATGGGGGAAATGGTAGAAGAGGGAATCAAGGCAGGCAAAATCATGAGATGTTCGGCATTGAAAGATACTACGAAAGACATTCAGAACATCCCAGTAAGTTTGGGTGGAAGAAAGAGAAATAGAAAAGATGATCCGCTGGGCATGCCTGCTCAACACTTTCAGCCTCGACATCGGCCCCATGGATATCCTCGCGCACTAGATGACCCTCCCCAATGTTACTTCTCTCCACATAACTCCCAAAGTCATACATCACTTTCCCAGTACCCAGCTCCACAAAATGCCTCTCCACCCTACGAGCCTACCGAAACCCCCCTAGATCAGGTTTCTGGCCCAATCAATCATTCAAGAACGAGAGGTTGCAGAAGAAGAAAATCTTCACTCCATTGGGAGAGTCATATGCTAGTCTGTTCCAGAGGCTAAGGAAATTGGACATGCTGAAGCCAATTCAGATAAACCCTCTTCCAAAGAAGTTTAATTTTTCTCAAAGGTGCGCATATTGCTCAGATACCCCGGGGCATGACATAGAGAAGTGTTGGAATCTGAAGAAAGCAACTCAGAAACTTATTGATGCATGTGACATTGTCGTGCAAAATCCAAATGCAGCAGACATTCGCCGAAGTCCATCGCCTGTGCATAATGATATGACTTATTTTGAAAAGGAATATGAAAATTCTTCTGAGATCCTCGGAGGTCCACATGCTACGAAGCTTTCAACGCTATCAGGGGATGATCCTAAGAATGAGAAGGCAAAAGGAACCCAAAGGCAATCTGTTAAGAATAATGTGATGAAGACTTGTGAAGGTCCTAGTATTGTTGATGCAGAAGTTAGTGACTAAGATGTTGAGTTTGATGATTGGAAAGACGCTCTTTTCTTGGTTAGCCAGGGAGGAGTTTTGGTGGTTTATTTTTTTGTCATTTCTGTTGTCCGGGTTATTTTAGGGTTGTAGTCCGGATAATGTCTTGTGAGTCAAACCCTTCTATCTTTTTATTTTGCCTAGTTTGTTTAGTCATAGTAGCCCATTTAGTGGTGTCTAGGTTTGTTCTAGGTTTGTAACCACAGTTGAGTTTGTTTGTTTTGTTGTCCAAACCCTTTCACCATCTATCTAATGCAATTTTCTGTTTTCTTTTATTTCTAGTCATTTTTGTTAGTTTTCTTTTCCTTTTATAGTCTTTTTTCTGTCGACTCTAGTGACATGACATACACGTGTAATTCTCAGCCTGGTCTTAAAAAGTCAATTTAGTCATGAAGCAATGAAATAATTTTAAAAATGATAGGGACATTTGAGGGAAATAAGTAAAGGCATTTGAGATCACTTCAAGACCGAATTGTGTGAAACTGGGGCCGATAGAACATAAAGAAACCATATTGAAATGCATCATGTCGCATCGGGTCAAAGCTAAAGGCAAGTTCGCCCAAATTGACAGGGGCAGTTCATAGTAATGAGAGTGGTGTTGTCCAATGATGCTTTGTAGTTAACAGATGTAGGAGGAGAATGTGTGAATATGGTTATCAAGTCTGGTACAGTCAAAAGATGTTACAAATGTCCTTGGTTTGTCTAATTGTGTAATTTGCACTTGGCATGTTTTGGAGATTGGAATGACAAAGGCATTTTGTTTTGCTATCTAAATACTTTATCCTTCGTTACCCCTTTGAGCCTTATTTATTTTCTTTCATACCCCTCTTTTGGAATTAGTAGCAAAGTTCAGAAATGCAAGCGCAAAAGATAAATAAAGGAAGAAGAGAAAAAGAGAAAGAAAAGAATGGAAAGAGAAAGAAAAAATGAAAAGAGAAAGTAAAAAAAGAGAAGAAAAAAAAAACAACAAAAGAAGGAAAGAAGAGAAAAAGAAAAATAATAGAAAAATCACAACAAACAAAGTAATTCCTATGACATGAACTACGTTCGACCTGATTCCTTTTAAGGATACGTAGGAAGGCTCACAGTTCGTTCCCATCAAATAAAAATACCAAAAGTCCCCAAGCAAAGAAACTGGGGCAGAAGTTGTAGTTGTTGTAAGAAATCTGATTCTGAAAGTTGAAATTTTGAACCCATTTGAATTGTTTTGAGCCTTTGATACCCTTTCTTTCTAACCCCATCCAAAAGCCCACATTACTGTCCAGATAAAGACCTTCCGATTTGTCTTCGAAAGATTCCAAGGCGAGCAAGTACAAATGAATCATATCATGGGCAACACTCCGATCCAAACAAGGAAAATGAAAGAGTCTTATTGATGAAAGCCCTCAAGGGTACCGCAAGGCGATAAAAGCTGAGAGACATAAAAAATGAAAGAGTCTTATTGGTGAGAACCTTCACGGGCACCATAAGGTGACTGTAAGTTGAGAGAAAGAACAAAATGAGAGAGGCTTGATGGTAAAAACCCTTCCGGCACTACAAGTCGAATAAGGATTGTGAATTAGATTGGATAATCGGAGCATTGAAGCCTAGTTTCACGGTTTAAGGGTAAAACAAGAGTTGAACATCAGACTTGCTTGACAGAATAGGCCACAGGTGCATGTCATGGACATTAGAGTTGGTATCCACATCTGATAGGTTTCTACTTTGTTGTTTTCTTGTTAGGAGTCATATCTTTCCTTCGACCTTTACTTTGTTCCTTTTGTCTTGTTTATTTCCTCTTCCTGAGTATGTTTGGTTAGAACAAGTGAGAAATGATTTCAAAATTTGCCACCAGCTTTCCAATGACACAAAACAGGATCTGTTTAGCACATCAAAGTGTCATAAGGCAGGAAAGAACAACAAGCGCACTGAGCTGGTAATAATCAACATGTTTTGGGATCCTTGCGAAATACAAAGGTTTGGTACATATAAATTCATTGCAATGCAACAGAGGAGGGGTGTTAGGTGAACGAATCAAAAGGTATTTTCTATAGTAAGATTGACAAAAGGGGTTTAACCAGTGACAAGCGAGGTCTTCCAAGCAGAAATCAAAGTTATCATGGAAAGTGAAGTAGCGACAGACATCAAGTCCAAGGGCAGTGGTTTAAGTCAAGAAAGAACAGCATATACACTGAGGGGGTGGCAATTGACGTGCTTTGGGACTCATGTGAAACACAAAGGTTGATAAATGTCAGTTCATGAGCGATGCAATATATAGAGGGAATTGGGTCTGAATAGGGAATGGTATTTTCTGTGACAAGGATGGCAGAGAAAGTGGTTAGTCAATAAACAAGCAAGGTCTTCGAGTGGAAATCAGTTATCATGGGAAGTGAAGGAGCAATCGCCCTCAAAGTCAAGGCCATAAACCAACCACCATATTTTTTAAACTGAGAAGATTTTTCTTTGATTTGAAACAAGGGCAAAAAATCTCGTTTGTTTCAGAGAAACCCACCGTAAGGAAAGGCAAGCATCAAACAGGTATGACCGTAAATTTTCAGGACCCTTCTGGAAAATGGGACCTAGTTTAAAAATCAAAACAATCATAAGTAGCGAATCTAGCATAAATGTACGCCAAGGAATATAAGTTGGTTTCAAAATTTGCATGTTTAAGATAGGATTCAATTAGGAGTTTTCAGGACCTTTCTGGAAAATGGGACTTAGTTGAAAATTCAAAACAATCATGAGTAGCAAGATCTAGCATAAATGTACCCCAAAAGGATATAAGTTTGTTTCAAAATTTTCATTCTGGAGATAGAATTTAGTTAGGAGTTGTCAGGATCCTCCTTGAAAATGGAACCTAGTTTAAAAATTGAAACAATCATAAGTAGCAAAATCTAGCCCAAGGAATATAAGTTGGTTTCAAAGTTTGCATGTTTAAAATAGGATTCAATTAGGAGTTTTCAGGACCCTCCTGAATAATGGGACCTAGTTTTAAGATTGCCATTAGATAATAAGATTTAGCGTAGGTTCTGTTGTATAGTAGTATAATTCAGCCGTAAAATAGTTACTATTAAGATAAAACATGAATTTTGATTTTTAGGACCCTCCAGGATAATGGGATGTAGCTTTAATACTTTCTTAGATAACATGATGTAGCGGAAGTAATACCTTTAGAAGATATAACTTAGATTTAAAATTATCAGGACCCTCCTGGATAATGGGGTGTAGTTTTAAGCTCGGCTTGGATAACAAGATGTAGCGAAAGTAATACCTTTAGGAGATATAATTTAGATTTAAAACTGTTGTTTAACTATGAGCTATCAGGACCCTCCTGGATAACAGGATCTAGCTTTCAAATTCTTAGTAATATTTGGTAATATGATTCAGTTTAACACTCACATTGTGCCCAGCTACCAAACTGGGGCAGAAAATTTTCTTTGTTTTGTCTATTTTTGTTGAAATCAGGTACCCACTTGGAGAATAGGGAGAAACAGTTCATGTTCAGCAGTCAGGCGCCCACCTGGAGAGCACGGGAATACAATTCAAGTGCAACAGTCGGAAGCCCACCTGGAGAGCACGGGAATACAATTCAAGTTCAGCAGTCAGGCGCCCACCTGGAGAGCACGGGAATACAATTCAGGTTTAGCAGTCAAGCGCCCACCTAGAGAGCACGAGAATACAATTCAAGCCAGCAGTCAGGCGCCCACCTAGAGAGCATGGGAATACAATCCAAGTTTAGTAGTTAGGAGCCCACGGGAACACAATTCAAGTTCAGCAGTCAGGAGCCCACCTGGAGAGCACGGGAATACAGTTAAAATTTAGCAGTCAGGCATCCTCCTGGAGAAAGGGAGAGCATCTCAAAGTACAATTCGAGTTCAGCAATCAGGCGTCCACCTGGAGGAAAGGGAAAGGATCTCAGATTGCAATTCAAGTCAGCAACAAAGGGAATTCACCTGGAGAATACAAGTCAACAAGGCAATAATAATCCCAAGATCAAGTTTGAAGATATAGATAGGGATTTTGTAATTCATAGATCATAGTTTAGTATAGCTTCTTTTTGCCATGGTGTAATAAGCGGTTCAGTAAACAGTAGCAGCAGTAACAGTAACAGTGAAATCACAGCTTCATGGTAGTCCCAGCTACCAAACATTTCCGAACTACACTGACCTGATTCATTTATAGCCAAGGATATGTAGGCAACCTCGAAAATAGGGTGCGGTCAAATCTTTTAAAAATGTTTCCCACGGAGTATTCAAACGGGCAAAAATCACTCGTATCTGCTCACTTTACCTTTGCACGAAAACTCTTCGTGTTTCCGAGCAAAGAGGGGCAGCTGTGAGCACATGATTTTTGCCCTATATAATTACTCCCATAAATATAAAAACATATTTCCCATTGTTTGCAATTTCGTAGATTTTTTGTAGGATTTTTGTTAATTGTTTTCATTCTTATATGCATGTTTGCTTTATTTAAATCATGAAAAATACAAAAACAACCTGGAATTGCATTTGGAATTTATTTTTATATTTTTAGGTTTATTACTAAGTTCATTTAAAAGATAAAAATCACAAAAATTGGCTTACTTTTGCAATTAGTAATTTCCTCTTTTAATTTAGGAGTAATTAATTTTTGTACATATTATAGTAGATAATTAGCCTAATTTTAAAGATTAGATCAATTTAGGAGTTAATTTGGGATTTTAATTAATTATAGAAAAGAAATAAAGAATAATAGAACAAAAGAAAAGGGAAAGGGAATTTGTTCTTAAAACCTAATTGGGGCCAAGACCCAGACAATCCCTGGCCCAATTCCCTCTAAACTCGTTCCAACCCAAGCCCAACTACATGGTCCAGCAACCTCCACCCAAAACGACACCGTTTCGTGAATTCAAATCCCATCCGTTGATCCTTCAGGATCCAACGGTTGGGAACTAGGCTTTGATTTACTTTTATATGTCTGAAACCCCCCATACCCTAGAGAACCCGTTTCATTCCCACCCGTCTCTAACATCAGCAAACCCTAGCCGCCCTGTTGTTCTCTCAACACACATAACAAAAACCCTAGCCGCCGTCCGCCAGAAATTGCTTCACGGCGGCGGCTGATCTTCAAACACCTTCAAATCTCTACCATACAACCACCTTCATCTCTACTTCCAAATACATGAATTATTTCCCCCAAATCCTCCTCAAACCGGTCAATATCAAATCTAAAACACAAAGGGAGAACTAGTTTCTGCATGGTCATTCCTCCGGGATTCCTTTCTCTTGATAGTTCAAAACTCACCCCAAATGAATTGTCCTTGACAAAAGCAATCATTTTGGGTCAACTTTGAGTTGTATCGAAGCCCAAGAGCGAGATCCATTTCAGAGTCTTTCCTTTTTATCGATAGGTACAACTTCGTTCTTTTTTTTCTTTTAAATATTCTGATTCATGTTTGTGAAAATGAAAAACAAAAGAAAAAGTATGTTGTTTGTTTATGTATAAAAAACTTATTATATTACCGCATCATTTAGTTTTTTTTAATTCCTTTTTCACTTTTATTCTGTTGTTTTGTTAGCCATAAGTTAGTTAGTAATATTGATTTGTTCCAGATCCGTGACTGCTGTGTTGTTTTTTGCCCCTCTTCTTTTTTGTTTTCCCTTTCAAAATTGTTTTCTGATTTAGTTAGCATGATTTAAGGACATTTAGTGTTCTATTGATTGTTCATATCGCCTATATTAGTATAGACCAATATGATTGCTTCTGAGTTAGCCAGTCTTTTGATTTGATTTAGGACAATTATGGGTTCTTGTCACTACCCCAGTTTACCAACCGTGAACATGTCATGACAGCACCTGGTCCCTATGACCAGGTAAGCCTACTATTGCGAAAACATAATAATTGCAGAAAAATAGAGAGAATCAAATTAAATATATAAAGGAAACTATACTGAATGCCGCTCGGCAGGTACAACTCGATAACATAAATCTAAAACAATTCCCAAAATCCGGAAACTCACGGGCAACACAGGCTACAGAAGTATATAATATGGCTCCAAAACTCCAGAATATCTAACAACTGAAAGAGAGAAAACTAAGTACTAAAAATAGAGTAAGAGGGAGACTCGTCGGTCTGCGAACGCAGCAGATCTACCTCGAAGTCTCCGAAATCCTCTTGCCTCACTGATAGCGCGCCTGAGTAGAGGTACCTGAATGATTTGCACAAGAAGGGCATGAGTACACCACAACGGTACTCAGTAAGTGTCAAGCCTAACCTCGATTGGGTAGTGACGAGGAAGGTTAGGGTCCTACTGATGCAAAATATAACAATAGCAATAATTAACAGTGTGGAAATCTGACAGAAATAATAAATAAAGTAGTGTAATAAGACAAGTCAACGAGGCAATAATAACTACAAAGATAGAGTAAAACACAGAGTAAACACAACTTAATGTCAAAGATACCAATGAGGGTCTCCAAGAATACCGTCCTGTAGCCCTTTCCTCAATTGTTTAGTGGATCTCCCGGGATACCGTCCCGTAGTTCGACTCACGTACCAATACCAAGGGATCTCCCGGGATACCATCCCGTATTCTAATAATCAATGTGCAGGGGGATCTCCCGGGATACCGTCTCGTAGTCCCAAAGTAAAAGTGCAAGGGGATCTCCCGGGATACCGCCCCGTAGTCCCAAAGTAAAAGTGCTGGGGGATCTCCTGGGAATCGAACTCGTAGTCCCAAAGTAAACAAGCAAGGGGGGGGGGGGAGATCTACCGAAATCCCACATCCGTAGTCCCAATGTAAATGCGCAATCATAGCCAGAAACAAACCAAGGAGTAAGGTACGGAAGACAAACACAGATAGAACTAGCCTAGCACGCTTCACGTAATGCAGTCAAAATAATTTAAGCAAGTAGGTAGTCAAATCAGCTAACATGCTTTTCCTAATCTAACATAGGTCATAACTCCAAATAGAACAAGGCAAATAAGGATAAGAACTAAGTTTCCATAGCTTAAGTAAAAACCGGGATTTCATCAATCGACTCAAGTGCGTGTTCGTCACCTCACGCACAAGGCACTCAAATATCAAGTAAAATCCTAAGGAAAAAGGTCTCCCACACAAGGTTAGACAAGCCACTTACCTCGAACCGGCTCAATATCAATAGAAACCATGCCTTTGCCACGAGTATCCGACTCCAAATGGCCCAAATCTATTCAATTCAATTACACATCGTAAATAATATTTCAAACAACTGATTCCACTATTAAATTTAAAGCTAGGGCGCGAAAATAGGTAAAATGACCAAAACGCCCCTCAAGCCAACGTCTCAAAATTGAATAATTTTTATATTTTCAGAACCCCCGTACTCTCACGCGTCTAACCATATAAAAATCTCCTAGATCGGAGGTCAATTGCTCACTCAAAATCCAATAGTTTGGTCAATGAAGTTCTACCCCAAATTACCAAATTTTTTATCCTAAATTCGAATTCCAATGTTGTATGTAACTATATAATGATGTAACATAATGAAAAGGGATCAAATAAATGTCACCCACTATTTTCCTCTTCGAAATCCTCTAAAAACCGCCTTTACTCGAGCTCAAATTGAGTTTTCTAACTTATGAAATCAAAACCCTTGAATTTCTATATCTGCACAGAGAATACCGCTTTTGCGCTCTAGGGACCACTTCTGTGGTCCCGCCTATGCGAGCCACTGGCCACCTCTGCGGTCTCCTTTAAAAGTCCCAGCTTCCGCTTCTGTGGTTCCCATCTCGTAGAAGCGGATCCGCTTCTGCGTAAATCCTATCGCTTCTGCGATTTCCTGGAAGGTGATACCAAGTTACTTTTGCGACATCCAAGGCCGCTTCTGCGGCTCCACTTCTGCGGTCTCCAAGCCGCAGAAGCAAAAATACTAGAAAGAAAAATACCATCTGCTGCAACACTTAGAAATTTCCTCCATTAACCACCCGAAATCATCCCGAGGCCCTCGGGACATCAACCAAAAGCACCAATACCACCTAATACCTTATTCAAACTTGTACCAACCTTGAAAATACCTAAAACAACACCGAAAACCCGGATTAATCAAAGATTCAAGCATAAGAACTTCAAATTTTTTCGAAATACGCTTTCGACCAAAAATCTAACCAAAACACGTCTGAATGACCTGAAATTTTGTGCGAACATCCCAAATGACATGACGGAGATACTGCTACTTCTAGAATTCCATTCCGACCCTCGGATCAAAAACTCACTATCGGATCGGAAACTTCAAAAATACAAACTTCGGCATTTTAAGCCTAAATGAGCTACGGACCTCCAAAATACATTCCGAACACGCTCCCAACCCCGAAATCAACTAACGGAGCTAACAGAACAATCAGATTTCCATTCTGAGGTCGTCTTTACACTGTTCCAGTTACGAACTTTTTTTTCAACTCTTAAGCTCTCATTTAGGGACTAAGTGTCCCAAAACACTCCGTATCCCAACACCGAATGTCCCGGCAAACCAAAATAGCAGAAATGAACTTAGGGGAAGTAACTAATGGGGGAACGGGGTGTAAATTCCATAAATGACCGGCCGGGTCATTACAGTTCTGTTGATGTTTGCTATAAGTTGTAAGTCACTAGATAGTTTTGAAGTCTTAATTAAACAAATAAAAACTCAGGGGTCAATTAGGGAAATAGATATAAGGACTTTTAGATGAGTTTACTGTTGGAAGTTTCTAGAATAGGGGCAGCTGGTCTTATTTGGCCAACACAAATTGATGGAGCCAATTACAGGCTGCCAGTTGTCCTAATTCTGTTGAAAAATATGCCTTATGAGGGAATAATTCCGATTCTGTTTCTGCAGCATATGGCACCCAAAGAGGGTTATATATAGAACCTTCTTTCATTAAAATATCAGTGATTGATACTCTGAGAAATACACAAAAATTCCTGCAATCTTTTGGTCGAAAATGGCTTGATTTTTGGGTCTTGAATAGTTGGTTTTGAAGTTTTTAGTTTGTTGAAGTTACTGTTCCATTGCTTGAAGCTAGTTGATCTGCTTGCTTTGTTTCCTACTTCCTGGGTGCTGATTACTGGGTTGTTGTTGCTTATTGCTTCCTCACTTCTTTATTCCCTTTTCAATTTCCAGGTACTTCTTGATTTTCTGAATAGATGAGATGCAAATTTGGAATGTTGTAATTGCTTGAAGATCTCAGAAATGAATGTTGCTCTCTTACCATGAATGTTAGCTATTTTTTTAGGAATTTCTGAAATAGTAGTGTAATGTAACTATGATTTATCTTACTTATTCATTTTTTTCTGAAGTAGTAGTGGTGTAATTTTTTTTTTTTTAGTAATTTCATGCTATATTCTGTCTTAAGGCGAGATATGAAGTCTATTAGTCTGTTGAAGTCGGAGGTATTTGCATAGAGAATACCTCATGTTGGTTTGTTGTTCACATGTGTATGGCTTATAATTATCCCATAATTAAGATAATATGCATAAGTAAAAGAGTATAGGGTTGTTAAATTGATACATGGTTCATGGGGTTTTTTCTTTGAAGGTGTTGCCTTGGTTATGGTTGAAGTGTTCATCGGGATGGTCATCTGTTTCTTTAAGTATTTTATTTAAGATCCATTTCTCCTACTAATTAGCATGGTCCTCTGCTTGTGTCTCTGTCGTGTGAGTTTAATGACCGTCACATGATTTCTGGAGTTTGATTTCAGAAATAGTAGTTTTCATTATTCAGTTTCAGCTTTTTTGTATCTTGTTTGCTTTAGAGGAAATTTGAAATTCAGGTTTTGTTCAAGGATGAAAGTTGAATTCAATATGAGCTGGGGGGAGGACTTTGGGTTCTGTTAATTAGTGGATAATTTGTGTAAGGTTGTATTATTGCATCTCGGGGTTGGATCTTCACATTGAAAGCTATGTTAGCCTTAAAATCTACTTTGCATCTGAATTAAAGATTATCAGTATTTACTCGTTATAGATTTTCTTGCATGATACATTTTGTTTCAAGTGTGTTTGCTGAATCATGTTTTGGGCCGTCATCATTGGCCCTATTACAATTGCCCTTCTTTTTCGTAACCAGGTTGCCCAGTTGGGCTTCCCTCTGAGCCTAGTTATTTCACACACTAAATTAGCAGTAATGGGCAACCAAACATGGGCTTTGGACCGATCCGTCTCATATGATTAAAATGTTTATTTTTTCATTACACTTGGGTTTATGATTAGCAAGATTCAAACCTCAATTTAGATTAGACCTCGCTTAGTACTAGCCCTATGATTAATAATCTGAATTTGAGCTTTAACTAGGAGTAATTATAATCTTTAAGCTTTATTTTGTTAGTTAGATCTTTAAAATTAGAACCGAGGTGCGACATCCACCATTTAATCATATGGCACTCGTATTAATTTCTTATGACGTAGATATAAAACATCAAATGTTCGTAGTTTGCTTTAGGCACGTTTAATATACTGTCGCGGTTGTGGATATATTTGTGTGACATGATTGCGATTTCTAAAAATAAAATTGGAGTATACGTTCCTGCAATTCCGGCCAAACTTTCTTAATAATAATAAAGCATTATTAATTGTGGACACATTCGCGTGACATGATTTTTGACGCGCCAAACAAACAGGTACACGTACGCGTGACCCATTTCAATTTTCTTAATTAAAAAGCGGTGAACGGTAAATGCACATAGGTTCTAAAATCAGTAACCAGACAATTCAGTCAAGCCAAGTATGATCAAAGCGACCATGCTAGAACCACGGAACTCGGGAATGCCTAACACCTTCTCCCGGGTTAACAGAATTCCTTACCCGAATTTCTGTGTTCGCAGACCGTAAATAAATTCAATATTTTCCTCGATTTGGGATTTCAACTATTTACTTGGGACACCGTAAGTTATCCCAATTGGCGGCTCTGATTTTTTTAAAATAAATAATCCCGTATGATTGTCACTTTAATTGAAGAAAACCCCCTTATACCTTTTCAGGGTGTAGGAAAAAGGAGGTGTGACAAGCCTAAAATGGAAGAAGAGGCAGAAAGATTTTTGGCCAAATGTGACAAATGCGAAAGATATCGTAACCATATGCATCGCCCAGCAGAGTTATTACATCCGGTTATTGCACCATGGCCTTTTATGAAGTGAGGAATGGATATCGTGGGTCCACTACCACAAGCCAAAGGAAAGGTACGATTTTTACTAGTACTAACTAATTATTTTACTAAGTGGGTAGAGGCAGGTGCCAAATAGGTACGAGAAAAAGAAGTTAGGGAATTTATTTGGCGAACAATCACATGCCGGTTTGGAGTTCCAAAAAAAAAATTCATGTGTGATAACGACCCGCAATTCATTGGCGCAAAAATCATAGAATTCTTTTAGAGTTGACAGATAAAAAGGATAACTTCAACACCTTATCATCCTGTGGCCAATGGACAAGTTGAATCAACAAACAAGGTTATTATTAATAACCTAAAGAAAACACTAGAGGAGTCAAAAGGAAAATGGTCAGAAGTGTTACCAGGAGTCTTATGGGCTTACCGAACAACAACAAAAATAGGTATGGGAGATACGCCATTCTCACTTGTGTATGGTGCTGAAGCCTTAATTCCAGTTGAAATAGGTGAACCAAGTACGAGATACACCCAAGTGGACGAAGGGTTAAATGAGGAAGAGATGCAAATAAATCTCGATTTGCTTGAAGAAAGGAGATAAACAACTTTGATAAGGATGGCAGCGCAGAAGCAAATTCATAAGAGATATTATAATCGGAATGCTCATCTTAGGTACTTCAAGATTAAGGAAAAGTTGAGCCCAAATTGGGAATGACCTTACAAGATTCAAGGTATTGCAGGAAAGGGTGCATAAGAGTTAGAAACAATGGACGGAAAAGTACTCCCGTCAAATTGGAATGTCTTATCGTTGATGCAAGGTTTAAATTTATTTTTTTTATATTGTACTAACCATTTTAGATGATAGGCACAAAGCTAGCCCACACCAAATGATAAATTTATACCTAAGAGACGCGAGATGCAAAATTATTCCCCGTCTGGGATACAACCTTTCTGATGGAAATAAAAAGTGTTAAGCAGTCATTATCTAAAATTATACCTCCGAATCTCTTATGTTTTTCCCTTTCGGGAAATGGACTACATGGAAGGAATAATCAAGTGCTCGAGATTTCATACTTCAAAGCTCTAACACTTCGGGATATATATATATATATATATATATATATATATATATATATATATATATATATAT
>MU695987.1:1474-16888 GCA_026770625.1 Nicotiana glauca | reverse complement strand
ACTTCGAGATATATATATATATATATATATATATATATATATATATATATATATATATATATAATGGAAGGCAAAGAAGACTAGAAAAGTCAGAATTCAAGTCAAGCCCGAGGCTATCGACCTAAAAAATCAAAAGTTAAGAGCAAGCAAATTAAGAGCAAAAAATTCAAGCCTGATTTGAAAACCTATGATGAAGTATACAACCGCAAATGTAAATTACAAAATCTTATGAGTATCTAGGTTAAAGGCAATATTTAGTCGTGGGCTGCAAGATATACCCTTGAATCTTATAAAATCTGTTATAAAGAAAACAGTCATGAAAGAGTTGTAGATGTTATTCGAATACATGTAAATATACAGTTTGAAAGTTCAAGAATACAAAACTTCTTCAAAGTTATTCTAAGAAATATGTATGTTCCTACTTCTTCTTTCGTATGTTTGCACCAATATGAAGTTGGGACGTCTTATTCATTAAGTGTCATACATAAAAGGGTCCTCTTTTATAATTAGTACTTATTCAAAAGAGTCATGAAGAATTGAATCATTTTAATGCAAAATTAAATACCAAAGGGTAAAATAAAAACCCAAACATTAAAATAGGCGGAAAATAAAGCCCAAACTTATAAATATTAGACAAACATTTGTCTTCAAAACCAGAAATGAGGCAAGGGTAAACCGCTAAGAGAGTAGAACAAAAACTCAAAATAAAGGTATTATAAGAGTTAGATAAAAGCTTAATAATATTATAAACATGGTTAAAACTAAGCATAAAACTTAGTTCCAACCTGATTATGTGATACTAAAACCCCAAAATAGACTAGGGGTAAAGCTTTTCAAACATTACTAAACCCTCAAATAGGACTAGGGGTAAACTTCCAATCATTCCTCCAATAAAGAAAAACAAAACAACACTTCAAACTTTTCAAAATTTCACTGTGGGGCAGAATTTGAACTAATAGGATGAATAATGGCATTATTAATAGCAGAAGGAACAACTTGAGTGGAAGGAGATTGAGCAACAGCTTCACCAGGAGTAACTTCATCACCCTCGAAAATACCAACCGCAGGTGAAGAAAAGCTCTGACTCTGTTGGGTTTTCTAAATAGTTTCTTTAATCTTGGAAACCTCAATAGCTAAGTCAAAGCCTTCCCGGCATGCCTCCATTAAAGTGTCGAGGCGTGTGTTCAAGAAAGCCCAACTAACTTCAACAACGGCCTTATTTTCAAAGGCTTCATAATCTCTTTTCCACTACTCAATCTCACTTCTTAGCTCTTCCTTCTCAACCAAGGCAGCATCATAAGAAGCCTGTAAGGGGGCAAGTTAGCTCTCTAAAAATTGAACTTTGTTAGAAGACACTCAGAGATCTTCTTGAGCTTGGGCGAGCATTTGGACAAGCTCCCCGGCGTAAACTTCTTTCTGGTTCAGTAGTTCCTTCAGACCCCTAATTTCTTCAGTGGCTTTAGAAAGTTTCTTAGAAAATGAAGGCTCGAGAAGGTTTCTATCTTTGCATGCCTGATTATATGAGGCATTCTCAACTGCCAACTCTGCTGCCATTACTTTCACCTGTTTTTCCAAGGTACATTTTTCTTCCTCTAAGATTTATTTTTCAAGTTGAAGGCCATCAAACTGCTCTTTATAGTTATCTGCCTTGATGTGATAATCATTCATTAACTGCTCTATTTGGACGATCCTCTTCATCATCTCCGTTCCAATGAGGTTGATCTACACAACAAAAAGAAAAATGTGATACCAATAAAAAAGAAATCACGTGCAAAATAAAAATCTAAGGCTTATACCTTTGAAGATGAATTTACGATATCATTCATCCACATTAAAAAACTGTGTCTCTCCAATTGGACTTCTCAGCTAGGCCAATCAATGGTTTTAGTCATACATCAGCTTGACTAGATTTCTTCAGAAGATTACCATCCTCAATCTCGATGGTAACTTTTTTAATTTCCCAACTAGAGGAACCAACTTTAGCATGAGAAGTTGTAACAGTTGAGATAGTCAAAATAGCCACGGGCGGAGCAGTGGCAGTAGCAACATATGCGGGGAATAAAGGGTTAGCTGGAGCTGGAGTAGACACAGGAAAAGAAGCAAGAGGAATTTCCTTAGAAACAAAGCAGAAGTCTTCATCAAACCCATAAGAAAAGAGTTGTTCAGTAGAACCTTGGGGTGCGGAAGGCATCTCATCATCAGAACTTACTAAGGTAGCACCTTCAGGCTCGTGCATGGGAACAACACTAGGAGGAGGAGTAGCTTTATCATCTGAAATGATGCGTCTCCAAGTTTGAGACTTACGAACCAACGAGCTCTCATCCCGCTCCTCTTCACCCTCGAAACTGCGTCCTCTATCAGCTTTTCTTTTTAATGAAGAACTCAGCATTATCTCTTGAGCCATCGATAGAGAGAGTCTCGAAGCAGTAATTGATGCGGCACTCACACCCTGAATGGGAAAATCTAGTAAAGAAAGGGGTTAGTAAGTGCCAAAGTAAGTATGAAAGCAAGGTAGAAAGTGGAAGAGAGGGATACCATGAGTCTTCACTTTCCACCCAAACCTGTTAGAAAGGTATTTCCAGGACCTTTCTTCCATAGGAGCAATTATTAATAATTTTTTTACCCAACCACGGAAATCTGGAACTTTATCAATAGATTCCATGGTTGCTGAAAAAGAAAAATAAAACATCTATGAGATTGAAGGTTCTTCATAAAAAAAATTTGAAATAGAAAATATGAAAAGAAACTTACGTGCAAAATTCCACTTTTCTTGGAAAGGCATGTTGTCTTCTTCCACTAATCCACTTTTGGGAGCAGCAACAAATAAAGTTTACCAACCACGATCCTTTTCATCTTCAGCGCTCACTAAAACCCTCTTACTTCTGGCCACAAGAGTAAATTCCCCAAAACGAATAAGATGGATCAGATGATAAAAGGTGAAGGATAAAGCAGCCAAGTTTGAAAAGTATTTAAGGCATTCCATGACCCTCATACAATAGGACCAATATGTCCTAAAAACATTGAAGAAATGACAAAACTCAATGATTAATGGATCAATAGGTGGTCTAAAACCCAACGTAAAGGGATATGTGTTGATACCCTATTTTTCCATAAGTATTTTTTTACATGCATATAATTTCAAAATAGCATATATAAGTATTCCCAAGGTTTTAGTATTTTTTCTAATCTTTAAACAATTTTAAATTAATTTTTTTAAACCAATTTACTGCCCATTTTAGCAGTACAAAAGCCAATAGTTATTCCCAAAATTATCATTTTGGTGAATAACTTATTTTATTCTTATATTTATACTAAAATATAGCTAGGGTAATTTTTATACATTTTTACAAATCTATTTGGTATTTAAAAAGCTAAATTGCATATAATTGCAATTTTAGCCAATTTTAAGAATTAATAGCATTTTATAAGTATGAAATTGGTTCCAGTATTTTTAAATTAATATTTATAATTTATTAATTGACTTAGTACCTTTAACTTATTTTCAAAATAATTTTAGTATTTTTTATAAAATAAAAAGGGAAAACGGCTATTTAAAATTTGGCCTCATTTCGTTTGAATTGCAGCCCCATTATATTTCGATTATAGCAAAATTGAGCCCCCTCCCCCCAATTGACCCAATTTTGAATCCCATCCAGACCATCCCAATTCCATACCCTCAACCCATTTTAATTACCCGACCCAAGCCCTTTTAATCTGGACCGTTGATCTAAGAGATCAACGGCCCCTATCCACCCTACCATAATTAAACCTAAACGACTACCCTAATCCCCTCATTCTCTTCTCTCAGCCACCCCCAAACACTCTCATCTCTCAAACTCTCTCGATGGTTCTTGAAACCCTAATCGCCTTTTGCTATTTTCAACCGCAAACTCACCGTAATCCATGGCCTCTCAGGCCTTGGATGGCCTATACCCATCTATCTTTTCTCTTAAATGCTTGGTGTTAGAAGTTTCAAGGTCTGACCTCGATGGTGTCCGTTCATAATTTCTCCGATTCAAGGTTCCATGGCCTCTCCGTCTTTGCTCCGACATATCCAAAGCATTTCGAGCCTGGTTCTGACTCATCCGACTTAGATCGGACCTTTTCCAAGCCTTTCTTGATTTAGGGTTCCTCTGAAACCCTAGCTATCCGAGGTTTTTACTATTTGTTTTCTTAGATCGATTCTATACTTGTGTACTACTTGAGTTCTTAAACGTTTTCACCAATTTTTCTTCTTTCAAGAATTACTTCTCTTCGATTAATGGTTTCTGAAAAAAAACTCAAACTGTTCTTCGATTTTTCGTTTCCTTTATGTATATTTGTCACGCATGTGCCTCTACTACTTTCTTATGTTTTTCTACTATATATGTTCTTCAGTGCCTTGTCTTTCTACTATGTTTATACGCCATGCTTACATGTTCGTCCTACTGTGTTTTTCCTATATGTCTTGTTGATATATTTTTTCTAGTATTTTGTGTTCTCCTACTGTATGTATCTCTTACGGAGTTCTTAAGTTCTTTGTTTGTCTTTTTACTGAATCTTGTTTGGGTTCTCTTTGACATGTTTCTTCTACTATTTTCTTAAGTGTTATACTACCTCTTTTCTCTTCTAAACTTGTTTAAGTCCTAGGTTTTTCTTAAACATGTTCTTTATACCCTCACTATGCTTCAAATCAGTTTCTTTACTCTGTTTGCTTCGAACTTTCTATTGTATCTATTTGTTTTCTCATGAATCTCTGAAACAGATTTTTGAGCATGTTTCAATTGCTTGCCTCCTCGTCTCTGTATTTGATTCCAAGTAGAAACCCTAGAATTTGGGGGGTTTTAACGAGATTGATCTTGTGTTTGGACTAGAGTTCTATTTTGGAACCCTCGACTCTTTTAGACTCATTCTGTGTCTGTGAGCTAAGTTGAACTTCTGTGTTTACAACTCTGAACTTTTTCTATGCTAGACTCTTCTACTGACTGACATGATAGTTATTCGTGTTTAAGCATGGCTGTATGTTTTTATATATGTGATGAATTCTTTCTTCCAAAAAGGTTTTCCAGCTTATGTTTAATTCTGAATCTTTTTTTAGGGTTTGATTGATTGTTACTGACTTTCTTTAAGTAAAACCTTTCTCCACCTTTTTTGACTGGATTCATCCATACCAAATTCAAACCTTGGGATTTACTGGCTGTTTAATTGATTTCCTTTCCTTATTTACATAAACCGTGTGCTGTCAAGACTTTTCCTTAAATATATCTCTATGTATTTACCCCACTTGTACTGCTTTGAAAAGTTGTTTGATTGGTCTCTTTCCTTAATTATTTTTACCCGTTTGAAATCAGAATCCCTTAATCAAAGTGAAACCTTTTGTAATCGATTTTTCAAATTATTCTCCTACCTATTTTTGCTTTCTTTCTACACTATAAATACATGACCTTCTACACATTAGACACGGTTAATACGACCAACTTTCGATCACACACTCTCAATTTAAAACTTTTACAATACTCAAGTATCATAGTTCCCTGATCATAGCATTCTCACTATTTGCTTTCACTTTGGCTTCACAAGACTACTGCTTTCTTCTTTTGTTTCCCTAAAGCTGGTTTGTTCTAGTTTGGTTTTCAGCCTCATCCCAATATGTTTAATTTACAGCTTATACACCCCTGTCTGCTTTAATGCCTATATTTAATGTTAATTAGCATGTCAATTCCTTTGCATATGTTTCTACTGTGAATCCCTACACCCTTGTCTGCTTTACTACCTATGTTTAATGTTAATTAGCATGTCAATTTCTTTGTATATGTTTCTACTGTGAATCCATGTGCCTCTGTCCCCTTCTATGTATTTGAGTTGAAGTTCAGAACATGGCAACATCCAAATTGTTGCTCATGTTTGGAGCTAATCCCTTAGGAGATCCTAACTCCCAAACAATGTGGCTAACAGGCTGGTTGGGGTGTGCCAACACTTCCAATTGCTAGGTATGACCACCAGCCTATCTTTGCTTTTCCCCAGAATACCCTCGCTGCACTTGCACTCATTCCTAGTTTCTATGTTCTGCCCCCTCCTGTGAGCCTTGCCTTGGGACCTTGAGCTCCCTCTGAACTTGGACACTTGACGGCTGGCTCTTCCACACTACATTATAAGTCAATCTTGCAATTTATTTGGGTGCAAGCATTGCCTGGAGTCCATGAGGCTCTCGGGAACTCTGACACACCCAAATGAGAAAGGCTTTGGATTTTGGTCTTTGAAGTTGGTTTATTTCATGCTTCAGGCAGAAAACCTAAATCAGGCTCTCCTTGGTTGTAAATTTTTTTTAGTTTCTCTAATGTAATTTTACCTTTCTCTTATTCATTCTGGGTTGTAATAACTTGTAATGACTATTGGGGCTTTTAGTGAAAAGGGGGAGGTTCAATCATGCATGCAAAAAAATGGGTAGATATCATGTTCATATGTGATTTTAGACTTCTGCACTCATATCATGATTTCAACTTTTGTTTCTGTATAGAAACCATGTCTATAGGGTTTCGCATTTCATATAGAAACCATGTCTATAGGTTCTACATTTCATATAGAAACCATGCCTCTAGGTTCTGCATCTCATATAGAAATTATAGATTCTGCACTACTGCATTATATAGAGACCATGTCTATAAGTCATCTCTGAAATGCTGCATATCATCGAGATAATATGCCTATAGGACTTTTTGAGTTTTTACATCTGTATCTATCTCTAGGAAAACCTGTTTAATAGGTTTAAAAAACTAACATCATTTAGATACCATGCCTATAGGACTTTTTGCACTCTTTTTTCGATTGTAAAAAATGTTTAAATCAGTAACGCCTAGAAAGCATGTCTATAGGAACCATCAGCTAAATTGAAATCATCCATTCGCTTATAAATCCAAATCAGTAGAAGCAATAACGACTGCAGAATTTATACTCTTGTAATTGACAACTTCTTTTCCTAAATCAGTATACTTCTTTCTGAAACTAATAGATATCATGCCTATAGGTTTCGTTTAACACTTAGGCAAACCATAGGGTAACTTATAAATTAAATTAGGTCTTATTAATTACAACCAGCAGGCAGGCCTGATTTGGGCTTCTTATATGAAAAATGTAATAGATCAGCCTGTCACATCTTTTAAGTTTAAACAGAACCCTAATCAGTACGTGTAAAAGACATGCTAAACTATATGCTTCTCTTAGTTTTTAAGGAGGTTTGTTTGCGCCTTTCTATCTGTTATGTGCTTCTCCCCCATATTTGTTACGTATGTGTTTTGATTGTTGCCTTAGAATTTTGTCCTTTGAAACTGCAAAACCTCACATACCTTCCCTTTAGGATTAGTAGTCCCAAATACCTCCGGGGCTGATAGGATAGGGGCGGGTTGTAGCATGCAATAAGAAAATGAAACTATTCTACATTTTAATACCTTAAAGGGTGGGAAAGGGTAGATATGGAAATGATGACCACGCGATAACACCACATGTATAAACGGTTACCGAGTGTTGTGTGGGGTGATCATATTATTTATAAACCTAGGACCCCCCTCCCATACTTGTTTATTTTTCTTTTAAAAAATTGCTTTTTCTCAAATTTTAGCTTCTTTACTGTTCTTTTAAACTTAAATTACTTGCAGTAGTTATGTGAAACCCCCTTCCCTTTACTTGTTTATTTTCACAACTTCAAAAACCGCTTTGTTCCCAAACTTCAGCTTCTTCAACTTCTTTTAATTTCAATTGCTTGCAACCATTATGTGAAAACCTCCTCGTATTTGTAATTCTTGCTTGTCTACTTGTTGTTTGCACTTAAAGTCACAATTATAGCATGGCCAGGAACTACACTAGTGGATCTTGTAGGGTGCCTAACACCTTCCCCTCGAGATAATTTCAAGACATTACCCAATCTCTGGTTTTCTAAATCAAAATTCATCTTAGTGTCCTAATGCACTTAATTATTAGGTGGCAACTCCTCAATTCAAAACCAATTCTCAAAAGGAAATGAGTTGTCCGCCCAAAAGTCATAAACCCAAATTCGTGAGAAAAAAGGGGCATCGATAGCATGGCGACTCTGCTGGTGAATTTTAGGCTTTAACCATTTCATGTTATTCGTGACTTTATGCTTTATATGTCTTTACTTGTTTAAATGCCTTTAAGTATTTATTCTTTCTTCTACTAAAATACTGACTTGGCTTTTTGTTACTTTTATTTAACTCTTTACTTTATCGCTTTCCTTTAATGTTGTTATAAATTATGAAAAACTGTTGTATTTATTACTTTATGAACGTGAAAATACATGACAGCTTGTTAGTTATTGTAACTGCATATTCAACATCATATTCCACTCGTGCCAAACAAAATACCATAGCAACGCTTATAATGAGTGGTTGCGCCCTTCCGATATTATCACCCTTTAAATTCGGCAAAGGCATGTTTGCGGTAAAGCCAGTCGATCAATGGTGTAGTCAACGACTCTGTGCCTTTCCCTCTTGAGTTGTCCGCTCAAGGGTAAAACCCTACTCTGTTTAATTGTGCATGCATCATTGTCAAACCTAGTCGAGTCAGTTATGTTATCCGCATAATGACTCTTTAAGATAGCCTTGTCCAAAGTCCATTGGGTTTCCTTGAAACCCAAACGGACGCTACCACGTTCTGTGCATTCATTTGGAGAACTAAGTGCTTCTTATGCCAATTAATTATATTTAATAGTCGATTCTGGCGGGGGTAAGCATCTAACACTTTTTGCCTTGCAGAAATGAGGCACAAGGTCCCCAGATTCGGCATGGTCACCAACATCCACCCCAAATTGTTAAGCTGGTGGGAAGGTCTTCATTCCAGTGATCAAGCTCTTGTCCGAAAATATCTAGGAAACCTACCTTCTCTCCTACAAATTCAACTCGACAACAAAACTATAGAAGCTGCCACTCTATTCTAGGATTGTGATATATCGGTATTCCACTTTAGAGACATTGAGATGACACCCTTGCTTGAGGAAATAAGAGGACTGACTGGAATATCGTGGGAAACTCCGGGTTTGTTGATGCCGGAAAACTGCAAGGGTAGAGGTTTTCTCAAAATGACGCGTCTAAAGAAGAATCTCGACTTAACATTATTGAAGGAGTTGTACATTCCCTTTGACTATTTTTACGAAAGGTACAGTCACAATAAATCTTATCGTACTTATCTTGACGAGTTCGCTCTTACACCATTGGGGCATATCCATCGAAGGGTCTTTGTCTTCTTGTTCTATTTCTTGGGGATGATAGTGTTTCCAATGAAGAATACAAGAATCCATACCAGGCTAGCCATGGTCACCAAAACTCTAATGGAAGGAATTGACGGACAACCATTCAGTCTTGTGCCAATGATCATTGCAGAGATATACCGAGCCCTAGAAAGGTGTCAGCAAGGAGCCAAACATTTTGAGGGTTTTAATCTGCTACTACAACTTTGGCTCATGGAACATCTCCAAAGGGGTGAGTACCGACAGGAAATCCATCGAAGGGACTGGGACAATCATATCGCCTTTCATCATCCAAAGCGAATGAATTACATGCCCAACATGTTCGCCCGATCGGAGAATGCTAGAGAATGGGTGAACATTTTGATAATCTGATTGAGGACCGAGTGCAATGGATGTTTGAGTGGTTCCCTAATGAAGAATTCATCGTTCGATCCAGGGATGTGCCATTTCTGATACTGATCGGCTTGAGGGGAACCTACCCTTATGTTCCTCTCCGAGTTATGATACAGGCTGGCAAGAAGCAGGTTATACCAAGGGTTGACAAGATGAGTCACTTCCGAGCTGACTTCCAGAATGATGATAGTTTGCACAGGTGCCAGGCTCAGCATATGTGGCATTGCAAAAATATCTTGGAAAAAAACACCATCAAACCAAATAGATACCATGCTGGTTGCGCCCCACACTATTCAAGCTGGCTGGAGGACAATCACAATGGTTTGGGTTAACCCGAGTTTGTTCGAGGTCACATGATCATTGATGAAAAGGCTGAAGCACAAGTAAAGTACAACCAACTGCGCAAGAGGATTCGGGAATAAGAAAATGAGCACCGAGAAATACAAGAAGCCAATCAAAAACTAATTGAAGAATGGAAGGATATAGCTGCCAGCGCTAACAAATGACTTGTCTGTTTGGAGCGAGGTAAAGTGGAACTAGAAAAGAAGTTTCTGAAAAGGGTCGAGGGCTGCCGAGTTGCTGAAGGAAATAAAGGCGGACATCTGGCCAGGGCTTAATTGCTACTAGGACTGCGCGAGCTAGGAAAGTTGTTCGAGGGAGCTAATATTGCTGAGTCTGGGGAAGGTTCTTTTAAGACCAAATAGATATGAGTTTTTCCCTTTTGCTTTGAGAAATGTAATAAGGCCTATGGCCACTAGTGTCATTTTATTTCCTATTATTTAGTGTCGTTTTGGGATTCGTCTACCTTTTTATAAATAAAATGAGGCATTTATAATTCCATGTTCTCCAAATTTACTTATCGCTAGTCCTACCTCGGGCACAACGAGGTCCCCGAAATTAGGACACGCTTTATACTTCCTGCACTACGTGTTTAAATATCGCAACATTTTTTTCTTTATGATCTTTACTGACTTATCACCTTTTGTTTTTACTTTTTGTTTATTCCCTTCACCAAAGGTTAGTTCGTGAACTCTGGCAACATCAACATATTTTACAAGATCCAGGGGCCCTCCACCTACTACTCCTCCTAGTTCTGTCAGGCACAAAAGCAAAAGAAAAACGGAAGATTCAAACAGCTCAGCTGAATGGGTAGAGGTCACTCGTGGTGCTATGGTCCCCAAGGAAAATGCCTCTCAGATAGAACAAAAACTACTGAAATTCCAAGAAAAGCTTGATCAAGTCCGGAATTTGGCAAGTTTGTCATTTTCCCTTACCGCTCCAGAAATTACCTTTCCAAATACTCAAAATCCCATACCTCCACAAAACATCCCAAAGCGAACCGCTCCTCACCACCCCTGTAATACTTGCCACACTTCCAACAACACTCCACTACTCATCCCCGAACCACTAAACTCCACAAATGACCATCCCCACGCTCAACACAACACCCTCATTTACGTGGAAACTATGACACATTCTATCTAGCCCACCTCAAACACACCCGAGTCCGATGATAAGGGCTATCTCATTAGAAATTTGGCCGAGGGGCTTAAGAAGTTGACCACCAGAATTAAAGGCGTTGAATGAGGTAAGGGAATTCAGGGGCTAAACTATGAAGATCTATTCATACAGCCCAATGTCAAACTGCCCGAGGGGTACAAACCTCCCAAGTTCGAAATGTTTGATGGTACAGGAGATCCCATAGTGCACTTGACAACATACTGTGACAAGCTGGTCGGAGTAGGAAAAGACGAGAAGATTTGCGTGAAGCTTTTCATGAGGAGCCTGGAAGGAGATGCACTGTCTTGGTACATTAGCTAAGACCCAAAGAAGTGGTCAAAGTGGGTAAGTATGGCGTCCGACTTCATGGACAGATTCAGGTTCAATATGGAAAATGCACCGGATGTGTTTTATATTCAGAATTTTAAAAAGAAACCAACAGAATCATTCCGCGAGTATGCCACTCATTGGGGATGAGAGGCTGCTAAGGTTCAACCTGCTTTAGGGGAAGAACAAATGAACAAGTTTTTCGTCTGGGCTCAGGATCCACAATACTATGAAAGACTGATGTTGATCGAAAACCATAAATTTTCTAACATCATCAAGCTAGGAAAAAGGATTGAGGAAGGTATCAAGAGTGGTACGGTTACAAACTTTGAAGCCTTGCAACCTACCAATAAGGCTCTACAGTCTGGTGGTACGTCCAAGAAAAGGGATGTAGGCTCCGTGATGGTTGCACAGAGAACCAAATCACCTGTCAAATACCAAACCTATCCAATACCTCCACTTACATATCAGCCCACTCCAAATTTCCCAACACCCGCACCTTCCTACCAAACTCCACCACCTACTTATCAATCACCTCCACCTCTACATACCAACCTGCTTCACCCAGATATTCCCAGCCCGCACACATCTACCAAGCCCACAACACTCAACAATCCAACTATCAATCACCTCCGTCTCATCAAAACATTCCTAGACCTCGACCAAATTTCGACCGCAGACCTCCCAAATAGTATACCGCCATTGCCGAACCAATTGACTAGCTATACGAAAGGCTTAAAGCTGCTGGATATGTCATCCTAATCCCTGCTATAACCCCTGAAAACCATTCCCAATGGGTGGACCCAAATAAAATATGTGCATACCATTCTAGCATGAAGGGGCTTACCTTTGATGAATGTCGCTCCCTGAAGGATAAGATCCAGCCTTTGATTGATAACAAGATCATTGTAGCAAAGGTAACTACTCCGAATGTCCGCAATAACCCTCTACCAGACCACACGGGTGGAGGTGTCCACATGATTGAATTAGAGGATGATTGGCATTCCAAGGGATCAATCGGTTTGATTGCAGAAGGTGACGATCCAAAGAAACCAACAGTCACCCTTAATCCGATTGTAGTCCAGATTCAACCTTGTAGAGATGCCAAGGTGGACATGTCCATACCACTTAAGTTTGAAACACTATTCTCTGCGAAGACGCCAACACAAATTGAGGTCGAGTTTGGGTCCCCAAAGGTGCCTAAGCCATTCGAAGTTGTTGTATTACCTTCCAAAGCATGGGTTCCCATCCCACTAGCTATGACAGTCGTAACACCATTCCACACAAAAACCATACCATAGGAATACACAGCAGAGGCAAGAAGGAAAGGGAAAGCCATGTTTGGGGAAGCAATTGTGGCACAGGGTATGACAAGAAACGGCAGGGTTTATACCCCAGAACACTTAGCTGAATTGAGTAAATAGACCTCTGGTCGACAATCCATCACTGAAACTGTACCCGATGATCTCTGGAGAAAGATACAAGTGAAGGAATATTCAGTCATTGATCAGCTGAACAAAACACCGGTGTAAATTTCTATCCTTGCTTTGCTACAGAGTTCCGATGCACACAAGAATGCCTTGTTAAGATTACTGATTAAGTCATATGTACGAAGAAACATCACCGGCGGAGAGATGGCTAACATGGTAGGTCAGGTATTGGAAAGTAACAAGATCACTTTTCACGAAGATGAGCTGCCACCGGAGGGATTGAGTCACAATAAGGCATTGCACATCACTGTGCAGTACGAAGATTATTTTATCACCCGGATCCTGGTCGATGGGGGGTCGAGTCTCAAAATCTGTCCGTTGGTGACACTCAGGACATTGAGAAAATTGCTGCATGAACGGGGCCATCAATGTTAAGGCTTTCGACGAGTCTCAAAGGTCTACTATTGGAGAAATTATCTTGTGTTTGCAAATAGGGTCAACTTGGTTTGATGTTCATTTTCAAGTGATAGACGTGCCGACATCTTACAATCTATTGTTGGGACGACCATGGATTCATGCGGTCGGGGCAGTGGCATCAACACCACATCAAGCAATGACGTTTGGGTGGAATCACTAGGAGGTGATCATTCATGGAGACGGTAGCAATCCCATATATAGTTGCCAGACTATCCCAGCAATTAGAAGAAGAAGAACAATAGGGGTGAAACTTACCACCAACGAGTCAACGCCGTCGATAAGGATAAGTGGTGGGACAACAAAATTGAAAGCATATTAAACTGGAGCGGGTATGAACCTGGCAAGGGACTTGGCAAGAATCTCCAAAGAATCGCTAAGCCCATCAAGCTCATGAAACACGGAACCACCTTCGGATTGGGATATGAATATACCTTGAAAGAATTCAATGATTGGTCGCCACCCTGGCACGGTCCTTACTATCCATTGGAGCAGCCGATACCCCGTTTGGAGCAGACCTTCCAACCGGCTGAGGTTATCTACGAGTCAGAAGAAGAGGAAGCACTAGCAGCAATGAGGAACTTGTTCCTGGAAGATGATGATATAGATTGCTGTGTTATTTTTGAGGAGGAGGGGAGGAAGGCCCTTCTATACAGGCAGTAAGCAGAGGAGTATACCTCAACAACTGGACCGTCAGAACCACCAGAGCCTGGCGTGTCTCGGGGTAGCAAGGCTGAACAAGCACCATGCACCATTTTATTTTACTAGTTTACTTTCCTTTCGCATTTTTGTTTTTGCAAGAAAAGCTCCAATGTTCAAAACATTTATGGAATTTATCAAAGCATTTCAATTTTCCTATAAATCTTACTCTTATTATTTTCTCTCATTACTTTACTTATACAATATTACTATTACTTATCTTGATGAACCAATGACTGTGACATGCAACAAGACAATGCAACAAACAGACATAAATTCAGAGGAAGATGATATACCGGAAGTGATTATTAAGTAAGTGGAGAATTTTGAAAATAGGCCTAAGTCCAACCTAGACAAGACTGAGATTGTCAACCTGGGAGATGCAGAGAATATCAGAGAAACACGAATCATCGCTCATTTGTCACCATCAGAAAAGAAAGAATATGCGGACTTTTAAAGAGAATATGATGACCTATTTCCTTGGTCGTATGATGACATGACTGGTCTGAGTACATCCATTGTGGCTCATAAACTGCCAACCGATCCAGCATGTCCGTCAGTAAGACAGAAGCTTAGAAAATTCAAGCCAGATATGAGTTTGAAAATCAAGGAAGAGGTCACTAAGCAGGTCAAAGCTAAGGTTCTCAGGGTAGTGAAGTATCCAACATAGTTAGCCAACATTGTGCCAGTGCCAAAGAAGTATGGGAAGGTTAGAGTCTGTGTCGACTACCGGATCTCAATTAGGCTAGTCCAAAAGATGACTTCCCCTTGCCAAACATGCACATCCTTATTGATAATTGCGCCAACCACGAGCTGTAATCATTTATAGATTATTTCGCTGGGTATCATCAAATCTGGATGGATGAAGAGGATGTTGGAAAAACGGCTTTCATTATGCCATGGGGAATGTACTGCTACAAAATGATGCCATTCGTTTTAAAGAATGCAGGGTCCACCTACATGAGTGCCATGACCACCATTTTTCATGACATGATGCACAAGGAGATCGAAGTGTATGTAGACGACATCATCATCAAGTCCAAGAAATCCGCGGATCACTTGGAAGATTTGAGAAAATTGTTCAATAGACTGAGAAGGTACAACTTAAAGCTGAATCCCACGAAATGTGCATGTCACATCTCTTTTTTGACGGTGCTCATTCCCGGCGAAAGGGATATATAAGCATAAAAGAGTTTTTCCAATTAAAGGACGGTTGAAACGAGATTCTTTTATTTAAAAGATTCAGAGTCGCCACTTGGGAGATTTATGGTGTCCCAAGTCACCGGTTTGAATCCCGAGTCAAGGAAAGGGTTTGACTCTGTATTACAGTCGCGAACCAGAAATCCGGGTAAGGAA